>OU015491.1:83667622-83895122 GCA_907164885.2 Dolomedes plantarius | reverse complement strand
AGTATCCTTCAGTATTGTCCTTCAGTATTTCAGCAAATGATAAAAGTAAAAAGAAACTGTTTTACCAATTTTTTTTAAAATTTTCTTTTATAGTCGTCAACGGGAGAAGTTTAATCTAAATTTATGTATGTTTGATTGTTATAGCATTAACTAATCTAAAGCATTAAACGTGAAAAAAGTTCACTCAGGCGTATTTACCTTTCTTGCTAGTGTGTGTATGTGTTCGTAAGTCATTAATGAGATACGTAAAATTATTTTGAACGGATGCAAACTAACTAGTAAAAATAAGGAAGAAGGAAGTTTCAAGACTTATGGAGATAACAGCTGGTCACTGAAAGGAGATTCAGAAGGACTCAGTAACTTCTAAAATCGTGAAGTGATACCAAAAGTTATATTTCTTTTAAACTCGTTATTAATGAATGAATTTTGCAAGCTTTATCATTCAAATTTCCTCTGAAATAGATATTATTAAATTGTTAGCTATTAAGCTTTTTAAAGTTTTCTTTTTACATGAAACTGAACTTTGAAATATCCTTACTATCACTGTATTTATAATGATGATTAGAGTATAGTCCAGTTAGATCTCTAATTGTAAACCATACACAAGTGGCCAAAACTGTGGAAACCTTTTCGAAAATGTGTGTTTTTGAAGTTTGAAAGCTTAAAGCATGAATATATTTTAGTATTCTAACAAAAAGTATACATCATTACGTTAGAAATTTAATTTTTAAAAGAAAATAAAACAATTCATTTTATAAAAAAAATGCATTTTGAAAACAGTTATGCGTATTGAACTGTAAGAAAGAAAGTATTTTAGTTTCTCACAATAAAGTGGGTCAATTTCCGTTAGTACTTTATTGGAAAGCATTTTGCTGCAATTACAGCCTGTCAACAACTTCCTGTACAGTGAACCAATGATTTTAGTTCAACAGGCGTTATAAAATGACACTATGATTGTATAATTGCTTCTGTTAGTTGTATTTTATTCTATGGTTGCTTCTGAATAACAAGCTTCTTAATTGGTCCCAAAGGTTTTCGATCGGATTAAGGCCAGGGCTCTTGCCTGGCCATTCTAGCAATGCATTTTAGTGGAACCACGTTTTCACTAAATAGAAACATGGCAAGGTGCAAAGTTCTAATGAATTATGAAAGTCTCATTATAACGGATGAGGTCATGTACGGTACTCCTTTTGACTCATTTTGAAGTTTAAGAAATCCCCTATCTTTACAGAAGACAGTTTTGTTTGTCTTCCTCCCTTTTTTAGCTAGAACTTTTTATGTTATAAAGACAATACATCACAGTATACTGCATTAGGTTATGTAAAAACTTTCCAGTGATGTATAACATCATTAAAAATAAGGAAAGGATATTGAATCAAACCTTAAAAACACACATCTTCTAAAAGGTTTCCACAATTTTGGCCACTGGTGTAGCTATTTATAAAGGATTTATATATCAGTCCTCCCCTCTTTTTTTTAACATTAAGAGCTCACCCTTTATCAGATTAAAATCATAATTTACGTAGATATAACTCTTTAAATTACCATTAAATGCATTTGACAGTAAATAAATTTCAAACTAAGCATTTTTGTTTCTCTTGTAATCCCTGCTGAAGAAGCAGGACAGACTGTGGAATGCAAGTGTAAAAAGTCATAGGGATGAGAATAATGGTAAACATTTCCGGAGGTATTTCACCCTGCATAGCTTGGGACATGATGGTGTTGCAAAACTTTGCAACAAAGTTGTGCAACTTCAGTACAAAGAGGTATGGCGTTTTAATGGTCTTTTCAAAATTACATCGAGATATGCAATTTTTGTAAAGTTAATTGTAAGCATTTAAATTATCTATAGGTTATCAAAAAATTAATTTTCTCAGTTACGCGTCATTTTTTTTTTCTGTTAATGGGTTTTGTGAAAGATATGATGGTTTGATCGTAGCATTTCCGTTACATATACAGTCGAATCCCGTTATAACGAACTTCAAGGGACCAAAGGTTTTGTTCGCTTTATCCGGTGGTTTGCTATATCCGAACCGTTAAGAAAAATGCTAGAGTTCATAATATGTATAACTTATAAGTTGCAATGTGTATTCAATAATGATTTATTAAAAATGATAAAATCTATTAAAAATGATAATTAATGAATTAAATCGACCAAAATCGATTACATTAAACTGAAAAATTACTAATTAAGTTACGCATAATAGGAAAACGACGGCACCAAAATTTTCGTTCGTTATAACCATGAGTTCGTTATATACAGAGTTCGCTATAACGGGGTTCGACTGTAACAAAGTAGTGTAGAATGCGAAATAAAGTTGAAATGTTTTAAGTTTTAAATCAGTGAATTGCAGCTTATCCCGGTTTACAATGCGGGATAGTCACGTGAACCTGAATAGGACTGTATACATACAGAACAACCAAAATCAAGGTCAAGAGGGTAAGGGAGGGGATCCGTGTTTGTATTAAGGAGAAGGTTGGATGAATATAAACCTTTAATTTTCGGCATCTAGAGTGAGGGTATTCTAAGTACTTTTCCATCCCCGTGGTTGCGTTACTGTTCTGTATAGATTTTGTGCAATTAAGGATCTGTATTTATATATTACCAAACTATTTGTACAATATTTTTGAAAATTGCTTTTTTATAATATATTTATGAAAATGCTAACACGAAATTAATTTGCTTTTACGTTCATTACAATAATTCAATTTTTATATTATTTTTTATTCTCAAAATAGTTTATGTTGGGATGTTAACTAGGAGTATAGCAAAATAAGAGGGATCTGGAGATTTCTAAATTCAAGTTTACCAGGAGAGTATTATCAGAAGACTTCATTCATTATTAATTTTATACTAAACTTCATTAATTATGTAATGTTCTATAGAACGTTTTCTATCTTTAAGCATATTTACAATAGATGCAAAGTAAAAACTGATGTTTATATTAGTGGAGTGCAGTAGTGTGAATCATTTGCAAAATATTTACCAAAATAATCTGGCAAAGTAAGTGATTTCTTGTAACTGGCATATAGCATATTACTGACATACAGCATACGCCTCACACATTGAGAATATCTAGCTCCCTTTTTGATAAATTAATTTTTAATTTGAACAGATGGTATTATTTGTTTTCATTGGGCATTTAAAAAGAAGCATAAAGAAATACTTGATTAACTCATAAAACATTCTCAGTATAACAACAAACGTTCATCTAGAACAGGGGTTCTCAACCTTTTTCAACCCACGTACCCCTTTTTGTGTATCATTAACTATGCGTACCCCCAAATTTTATTTTAATGGACATTTTATTACAAAGTATTTTATAATCAGATATAAAATTAAAAAAGTCTCAGAAAATAATTAGTGGGTACGTTGGGCTTGTTTTTGTTTACAAAGTTCATCAATGTTTGGCTCCAGCTTGTTCCAATTTACTCCAGCCACAAATACAGTAGTAACGAGCGACGTGTTTGCTTGCTGCTTTACTGATAGTTTTCAGTTTTAAATCATTACTTAAACTTTTGTCACGATTAAATTCTAACATGTATCAATATAATTTGGTATTCTTTTTCTAGTTAACCGTGTACCCCCAAGGGGTACACGTACCACAGGTTGAGAACCATTGATCTAGAAGATGGTCATTTTAGCAACTTAAAAATAGGTGTACAGTTTTCTTAAATTTCAATGAAACAAACTCTCTTTAAAAGTCAATTAATTAACAAATACATCTTTTAAAAATGCCTAATATGTGTAAAATTTGTCATTTTTATTAAAATAATGGAAATTCTAAATCCACTTACTCTAATTCTGGGAGCACCTGACCTCTGCAGAGTCGGATTTAATGACCATGTTTTTTCAGAGCCCAGCTTGTTCATCCTCTCCCTCCGCTTTGCCTCTGTTTTAAAGGCAACCACCACAACCAGCATAAAAAGAATAATCCACAAGTTGGTATTTGTCATGTTTGTCTCTCAGTTAAGTTATTTCTATATAAAGTCGATTTAAATCAAACAGATGGAGAATCAGTCACTAGATAGATCACCTATATAAGAGTCAATGATTCCAGACAGTCCGATCTTAAAGAACTGGAGAATCTAAGGAAAATGTTAAGACCTCTTGCTGTACACTGAGAAGACAGAAATTTTGTTCCAGAACTGAATGAATGAACAAGTAAAAAAAAATCCTTGATAAATTTCTGATAGAATTTGTCAACTAACTGTTAAAAGCACCAGCAGCAGGTCAGAATCTAAAAGTAATTCTGGATGAAAATAAAGACTAGTCCAAGTTCAAGCGAGCTAGTAGTGAGAGTGTCCTTGACACCTCCTAGTGATGCAACTCAAGATTCAAAAGGATTTACGTGAAGATTAAAGGCAATTTGTTCCAGTGTCAACAGGTGACACAATAGCTTAGCTAGCAGACTGCTCTGGTTAAACTTTGCATCCGTCTTAACGACAGTAGATAATGTGTTATCACCGGGAAGAATTTTTAGGCGCCAACCAGGAACATGTCCCCTTTGGCATACCTGGAAATACCTCCCTATTGGACAAAAGGTATTCGTTATTTCTTCCCGAAAATAAAAGGGAGGGGGGCTGCCAGAACGTGACTTGAACATTCGCTCTTGGCAATCTTTTCTCTCGTCCACTCTCCGAATCCGGGGGGATAGCGCACGTGTGTTGCTCGGCTGACCCTCAGTGGACGTCACTGCAGGTGTCATGGTATGTTCAGAAAAACTTATGAAAACACTGGCTGAACGCGGATCGTGGAATGTCAACACCATCCAAAACGGAGAAAGTATACAGAAATCGAGATGAATATTTCGTGAGGCATTGTTATCAGCTAGATTTTCGTGTTTGTTTTAGTACTTTCAAATATTCCCTCAGGTGTAACTTTACGAATGACCTGACTTGTACTTTTCCAAGAGGCAAAATGTTAAGATTGCTTTCGAAGTCACCCTATTCAATTCCCATCAAGGGATCAGTATACGGGGTGGTATTTCATTGACAGGAGCTTCAATCTTACTTATACTTTTCGCTTAAACATATGGAAATGCGCTTGTTATTAAAATTTAAAATTTACAAAAGTTTGCATTCTATATCTGTACGTCAGAGGTAAACCAGCATAAGTGAATTTTCTTCAGTGAATTTTCACATTTTTCAGGAGAGCTTTGTGATGGCTTACCTCTCATCAGGACTTACATATGCGATAGTTTATAAGTCTATATTTCACGCACCATCTTGTTTTGCATATAGGACAGTTTTCCTCAAAGAAGCTCCATCTGAAAGGAGTCCTTTACAATAAAAATATCGAAAATGAATAAAATTCACTTAGATGGTTTACCCCTGATGTACATATATATCCATTCAAGACTGCAATCCCATAGATTTATTTAAAGCATAATTATTATTTTTCTATAACTTTGTTATGAAATGTTTCATCAAACAGCAATGCTAATATCATAACCTTCTAGTTTTGAATTTAAATAAATCTATTAAAGTACTAAGTAACACAATAGCCTTCCTAACTTTCTCTAAAGATCTTATGAATATATTTTTCCTAGAGGAATGGTTTAGAAACTTTATGAAAGTTTCATAACTGAAGCCTTCACAAAAACGCAAAACAAAGTTCATAGAATGAGCTCGTTCACCGTGTTGGAAATGTATAAAAAAAATGTGTTATATAATGTTTTACGTACATACATTTACAACCGCACACACATATACAGGGAAATCTGGATAGATCGTTCCCCAAACCATCGTTTTCCCGTACGTGTCGTTTATTTCATCCAGTCCCAATGATAATATTTATTTATGTTCCCACAACCATAGTTTTTCATGTGTGTATATATATGCATTTATGTATATATATATATATATATATATATATATATATATATATATATATATATATATATATGTGTGTGTGTGTGTGTGTGTGTATATATATATATATGTACCCGAGTCTGTACGATGGTTTAGAAAACACTTTTAAAGCATCGGACAGACTTGGGTACTTCTTATATTGAAAATAATATTTTTTTAAAGAGACATAAGTAAACAAAGTCACCTTGGAGAAAACTGACTTAAGCACTTCTTGTACCAAGCCACAGATATATATATATATATATATATATATATATATATATATATATATATATATGCTCAAAACAATTAAGGGAGCACATAGTTTTAACGAAATTACGCAAATACTTACACCGATAAGTAACTTAAAATAAATCATCCATAATTGAAAGCCTAGCAGGAAACAGAAGAAGAAAACTTCATATGCAAATCAAAGTTCATGACGTCAAAAACCAGAAAAAGAACATAAGGGCGGAAATCGGGATGTTGCAGAAATGTCTGTTTCACTGCCTTAACTGTGAAATTCGATTGCTCAGTTATTATTTTGAGAAAAGGTGACTTGAAAATGTCTGAACAACGTGATTTACTGGAATCCCTGGCATAGCGTATTATAGGCAGACTTGAATCCGGGCAAACACAACGTAGTGTCGTGGACGCTGTTGGAGTCGCCAGAAGTGTCGTTGCAAGGCTGTGGAATCGATTCCAAGAAACAGGGAATATTAGACGTGGACCAGGGCAAGGGCGGCCACGCGCCACTACAGCAACTGATGACCTGTATATACTGTTAACATCTCGTTGAAACAGAGCAGACAATGCTACTCAGCTGCAAAGACAGTTGCTCTTGGCAACAGGACGAAGGGTGTCCAGCCAAACAATACGTAATAGGCTTCATCAGGGAGGTCTCTATGCACGTAGGCCAATGGTCTGTATTCCGTTGACCTCACGCCACAGTGCGGCCTGAAGAAGATGGGCTGCTGAACATCGAGATTGGGAGCAACATGATTGGAGCCAAGTGCTGTTTACAGACGAGTCCCGATTCAGTCTGGAGTGTTACACCCGACGTGTTTTGGTATGGAGGGAAGGGGGTACTCGAAATAACCCCACATTCGTTCGTGAAAGGTCACAATTACAGACAAGCTGGTTTTATGGTATGGGGTGGAATCAGCATAGGTGGACGTACGGACGTGCGTATCATTCGGAATGGTACTTTGACGGCCCGAAGGTATGCAGAACGAAATACTGAGACCTCATGTCATACCTTACGCTGCAGCCATTGGGGATTCCTTTGTTTTCCAGAATGATAATGCCAGACCGCATACAGCTCGTCTTGTGGAGAACATGCTTGAAGCTGAAACAATACAGCGTATGGAATGGCCAGCGTGCTCTCCTGACCGGAATCCAATCGAGCATATTTGGGACATGCTCGGACGACGCATTGCTGCGAGACCAAGGCCTCCTTTTACTCTGCGAGACTTGGAGATTGCACTTCTTGAGGAGTGGAACAGTATTCTCCAAAGTCTTATCAATAACATCATCGCATCCATGAAAAACAGGTGTGCAGCAGTCTTAGCTGTTCGAGGAGACCACACGCCATATTAAATATCTTGCATCATTTCTAAACAATACTTTTTTTTATCGTTTACATGTAACCAAATTGTTGCCCTAAATCAACTTTTCATGTTTTTTTTCCATATTTTCAAAGAATTAAAGCTTAATTACAAATTTTTTTACGTCTTTTTTCTGTATTGCGCATTGATACGCGTGTACTATCCATTTTACGCCAATACGTGGCTGTCTCGCAGGGTTTTCTTAACTTTTTTGCTTGCTCCCTTAATTTTTTATGGCAGTGTATATATATATATATATATATATATATATATATATATATATATATATATATATATATATATATATCGTAGTCGATATTTCTTTTTCGTTGTGGGCTGGAGGACTCTAATTTGTCAATCATCAATAAAAATTTAGACAACTTTTGCATTTGAAATTTCCCCCCTGCAGGGGCTTTACCATGCTGCAGTGCCCTTAACAAGTGTGAGACGTAGTTCCTTGGCTCCTGCGTACGCTGGCGATTAATATAATTGCATATGTAACTCTATCAACGGTGGACATGTTCCACACAATTTTTTTAATGATATCTATCGGATTTTTTTCAAAGTCTTTACTGAATATTAACATTTTGAAGGTAGGATCTAAATCTTGCAGAAGAAAATGAATGTTTAGAATGTTTAGAATGTTTAGAAATGAATGTTAGAATTTTAGAAATGAATGTTTAGAAATTCAATGAGGAATGACTACCTTCAGGAAGCCTGTGGCCTACTGTACACATAGTGCCTCAGCTGAATTAGTTTCGTATGAACAGAGGGTACCGCAGAAACAGAGGACATTCATCGTCAACATGTAGATGTCTAAGTCCTAAATCATCATCGTCAAGGAAATAAACATTTACTTACATTTTCAAGCTTTATCTCTCAGGCAAGTAACTTATCTATTTCGATTTCATATTTTAAAGTAATGAACGTAAAGGAATGTGACTGCGGCATGCTTGCGAAAATTACTTTTTTAAGACTAACTTAAACTTTACTAGGTAACTGGGTCAATTAAAAATGTTGTAGGACAATATTGTGGTGTAAAATAGAGGAAAATCCAACAAAAAGTTTAAAAAATACTAGTAAGCACAGGAAGTCATTTTTTTAAAGCAGGATTACGTCCCTCCATAGCGGTCCTTCGGAAAGCAAAATTTCAGACGCTAAAACCGTCCGTCCGTACCTCGCGAGTTATAATTTTGGCAGCGTGCCACACCCAGTCTGTATCGCTTCGACAATCAGTAAACAGGTAAACAGTAAAGTACCAAAATGCGTTAAAATTTTGATATAGATATATGTATATATATACATACGCACATATATATATATAGCTACATATATACATAACACATACATACATATACACATACAAAAGAGGTAAGCAACGATAAGTAATCCTACGTTAATAACCCGCAGTAGTTTCGTTAGAAGAGACTACCTGAATTTCTTTTTTTTACTTACATATACAAATAATAGAATTAATGATAACTATAGGAGCTTTGTGTTCGAAGTCTTTACTGAAAATTGACATTTTGGAGTTCGAATCTAAATCTAATTATCCTTAGATCTAAATCCTCCTTAGATCTAAATCTAAGGTAAAAATCTAAATAAAAGCACCGAAATTCAAAGAAAAAAATAATGACCTCCTGGAAACCACGAACGGTACGCCCATATGGTGCCGCCGATGAATCGGTTTCGTAGGAACAGAAGGTACCGCCGAAACGGAGGGCATCCATCGCCAACAGCAAGATGTCCAGGTCCTTAATCATCGAGAGCCAAGGGCATTCAGCGGGTGTCAGTGATCTAGTGCTGTGATTTCTTTCACGGAGAAGATTTCAGAAGAGGTAGAAATGGATCCATAAATTTTAGAAAATATCGAAAACGCGGTATTATTTTTTTATATACGTAAAGCAGAGAAGCGAAAGTGTCCTGAAGTAATAAACACAGTATAAGAAAATCACAACACAAGCTCATATGTTCTAGAAACAGAAGATTCTATTATATTGAAATTCCCATTGGATTGTCTATTACGAAATCTTTCCTTACTGATGCCAAAAAAGGATTTGTTTACGGTGAATAATATTCTTTTTCAATGCTGACATCTAACAGAATGTAATTACAGCAAGTAAACTTTATAAATATATGTATGTGAACAATTTCTAAGTGATATCTTCTGGGGACATTTTATTTAAGCCAAAGATAAAAGTTGCAATTGTTGCCTATTCTCATGCAATGAATATTAATCACTTATAATTATTGCAATCAGTTTGGAACATTCAAAGAATATCAAATCGCCAAGCTAAGAACGTATTCCCGTGTATTATCATTAAAAACTTATATAAATATTTACATAAATAACATTTTTTTTATCAATAAACTTAAGGTGTCCCTCAAAGCTAAAATACAACAAGTATTAACTTTTATCTCTCGTTTTGGAACTCATACATTATACCTCATGCATCTTTAACGCTAATATTCTATACCTTAATCTAAACAAAAATAATTAAATGTAGAATATATATATAACAAACACTTAAATTTAAATTTAGAGATTCATGCACTCCAAAACTAAAATAAATCTGTTTTAAAATATACAATAATGAATTATTTTATTCGTATAAATCAGTGGTTTCCAACCGGTAGTCCGCGGACCACAGGTGGTTCGCGAGAGCCTCGGGTGAGGTCCGGCACCACATACAAAAAAGTTGCCAAATAAATGGGGATTTTGAAAACAATGTTCATTGAACTAGATTAGCCGAATATATCCGATGACTATCAGGTGTTGAATTAAGATTTCACAAAAGCTTAACATAATTATTCTATTATTAGAATATGATACGTTAGAATGTGATTGAGTACGTTAATCCTGTATCCTTTTGCCTGAGGGATATTCTATACCCCATTACCCCCCGGAAGGTCCCCCCCCCCCAACCTCATGTCGGTGGGGGCTGGTGGTGGTCCGCATGTGGTTCAATATCTGCCTTAGTGGTCCGCAGGCTTCTACGGGTTAGGAACCACTGGTATAAATAGACTACGCCCTAAAAGTTACAGTTAAACATGTTAATCATTTAAAAGTAGAATTTTAAAAATCCGTAAATTAGGTAGATTATTTCACCACACAGTCGATTGCACACATAAATTGGTTTGTAGATATAAATTTAGTCTTTCAATATAGTTTTTTTCATTATTGGTTTTAACTGTTATCAATTTTCTGTTCTTATTAATCCCCTTTGAAAGAAGAATTATTTATGTATGAGTGATCGTAGAGATAATCTTTGTCAAGTAACACGGGCATTATCTCAAAATATAAATTCTAAATTGAAGAGGCATTTTTATTTAAGAATTCAGGTTCAACTTTTGCATATATTTTCATTCACAGAAGAGTGCTGCAAGTACACCATACTATGGAAAGTATTTATATCAATATCCAATTACGTTTATATTACTTTTTTTTTCAGTCTGCTTGGTATTATCTTTCCCAATAATATTTGTATGTATGCATACATACCCGCTTATCATATACCTATATTCATATATACGTGCAGGCTTTCTTGTGTAAATGGATAAAGAAATTGAGTTCTCCTACATTATTTATTGGATATATTCCTATTCAGTTCGTGATAAAAATTCAAATAATGTTTGCTGAAGAAAACTTGCTAGATGGATTTATCAAGGAGAATTAGGGTCTCGAAATCTCACAGTCTAGACACCGAGGCGCTGGTATTTCCCGTATTACCGTTTTAAATATATATGGATTGGAATTTCCTTGCGCATTTTGTTACGGTGAGATGAGACAGTCTGATAGCAGATTGTTGCGACTTAATCATCGCTTGAACGTTATCAGATGAGGCAAAAGTAAAAACAGTTATCTAATGCTGCTCGCTAATGCTTAAGAAATGATACTAGGAAGTACATAGTTTGACTGTTTATAACTGCTTCAAAAGCTCCTAAAACAGGGCATATTTCCGAGGAAAATCTTTTGAATTTAGCCTTAATGATTAGCCGATGATTAGATTTTAGATAATTTCATTTTTTTTTTCAAATGGAAAAAATATCGTGTGAAAAATTCACATGAAATTCTCGGAAAACGAAATAAGAATTAAAAATTATATTCTATCGATTTCAGATAGGTACAGATGGTATTAAAAATGATAGGGACTATATTGGAGGTCAGTGGTCAAGATTCACTACTGTGTTTGGTTGCAAATACTTCGGAAATGTTGCTTAACGACAATAAATTGTGAAAAATGACAATGTCAGTGACTAGAATAGAGACTACTTTCAAAACAATGCGTCATGATATTGATCTATGTTTCACATGAAAAATTTTAAAATGTCTGAGACTATATCAATGCTTCCTGCTTAAAAATTTATTGATTATGTCCTTCCACGAGTGGGAATGATTATAATGTGTATAAACTGGAAAAAAAAAATGAAAGAAACTTCTTGCAAATTAAATTCATTTTTAGTGTTTGAACTTCAGGAAGTTTAAATGAATTTAGATTATTTTTTTTAACTCCAGGTAATTTTGAAATAGATCAGGGGTATTCACTGTGTAGTATTAAGACCCGGGATAAAGGCAACTTTTAAATGGAATTCAGAAAAAAAAAAAAAAATAGTTCTAATTCGGCACTTGTTGAAAATAATTGTAGCATATTACTCAGCCATCTTCAAGACATTTTTTTTAAAAATGGAGAAGTGTTAAATTATAAATATGTATATTGTTTAAAACAAAAGAGAATGGGGGAGTAACTGATTAAACTAGGACATATTTTCTTTGGCATGGCTATCTTTAAGAGCTTAACATTTTTAAAACTCATCTACAAATGAAGCAACTATTTTATTTTTCTGGTGGAGGTAGATATTTGACGTCCTTTTTTCGAAAATTATATCGCATTTTACTTCATACGAAGTTCTGATCGTCTCCAAATTAAAGAGCGTCTTCAACGCACCATTTTCTAGTGAAAGGGATGGGTTTTTCAACAGAACACATCGTTGTTATGAATGGGAGGCCGCATTCTTCAAACCGGACAAAAGACCAGCAAGTCTTGGGGGAGTCATGGCAACAAACGAGGACAACCGTTTCCCTAGAAACTATCCATCTTTCTTTGGTAACACCTGCATATTCCAGATTTACATTGTTTGAATACCTACAAAAGTTAAAGGCAGAAAGTGGCTTTTTTGGGGAGTGGCCGTCACTTTCATACGATTTTAAAGGCTAATAAGTAGAGATCATTGGTCATAAAGCGATGGATTGTGTGCCGCGGTAAGTCAAAAGCGGCGAGCTTCTGAAGAACAGTAATAAAGTGGAGAAAGATGTGAATTACATTTTTATGAGCTAAGAAGAAAGGAAGGCTAGAGAAAAGATAAAGCTGGTAAATAGCAAAGAAAGTCGATTGGAATTGCCGAAAAAAAAGGACAAGTCACCAGGTAGTAACCAGTCAAATCGTTGGGAGGAGGGGTCTATAATCTTTTTGCGGAGTTAAAAAAAAGTATAATAAACAAGTTAGTTGACAATTAAAAGACAGAAAGGAGCTATTAACATCAATAAATATGACAAATGGGGTGTTTTTATTACACTTTCACAAAATCGATAACTTCTATAATACTGTAAAATTTGTTCCAGAACTTGCATTGTTTAAAATATACTAACACAGCTAATATGCAACTATTAAGCCAATTATTTCTTTGGAATACAAAGAATAATTTCCTCATATGACATTAAAAAAACATAACCAAAGAAACTAAATGAAAGGAGAATTATACTACAGCTTTGAAAGTTGAAAATGAGAACATTTTTCAATAGGATGAAACATTTTAAACGATGTCAAAAGATATGCGATTTTAAGCAGAAATCCTCTTATTATATACGTTTCAAAATTAGAATGTACAGCACTGTCTTTATATATCAATTATTTTAAACTTTAATTTATGAATTCAAAACTTTCATTCTCTTGTTTTTATACTATGTAATTAATATAAAATGCAGAAAAAAATAATGTTTTTGTTTCGTTGACAGCAATAATATTCTTTTTTCTTACGAGTAAAAGTCGAAACTAACAGTCGCAATAACTAATTAAAACGGAAATTTATTTAAACCAACGAATACTAGAAAATTTATAATTTAACTAGCTGAAAACCCGCACTTCGTTACGGAGTACATTCAAATTAAATACAACGGTCAATGTATGCAATTAATGCCAATATATATATATATATATATATATATATATATATATATATATATATATATATATATATATATATATATATATATATATATATATCTTTATATATAAAAGGCAAAGTCTGTGTGTGTGTGACCGAGTTTTTGTCTGCTCGCGGCGCAGCGCAAAGACGGTAGGTCGGACAGTCTTGAGATTCGACGCGAAGATGCCTCCCGAGGTCTCATTATGCACCTCGAAGCCCTTTTTTCGATTTTTTAATTAGAGTTTCCGTAATTAAATATTTAGTCGCGATTTGGAGCTCCCGGACGAGTAAAAGCTCCGTAAATCCTAACGTATCCGTCCAAGAATTTTTTTTTTTGGACGAGCCTATACGGGAAAGATGACACTATACGGAAATCCCAATTAAAATTGTCTGTCTTAATTTATCGATTAATTGTGATTTTTTTTCGATCGCCTGTACGCACCCGTTTTTCGGAAAAAAACGCGATTTTGTCCGTGACCCTTTTTTCCAAATTGTCGAATCGATACGTAAATGTCGTTACATTTTTACGAAATTTTTATCTCAGAGACCCTAGACATCACAGTTTCGAAAGCCAGAACCAAAATTAATTTACAAATTGTAGTTATTTTTTAATAATTTATTTTATGATTCGGAAACTCTTGCGAGAAATCTCATTTTGGAGATTTCGTTCTTCATTTCCGGACGAAGGTAAAATAGGAGAAAAACCAGTTTTTCGACGTCATGCACGTGATGTGTTGGGGCGTTTGTTTTCTATGAGGGATTCGGTGGTTAAAGGAAATCGATTACTATTGCAGTGATAATCGATTAAAAAAATCACATTTAGTAATGCCGTAATTTTTTTGGCCAGCACTTAGTTAATATCATATAATTTGTGGTGTATTTGTGGAAAAAATCTATGAAGATTTCAAAGAATTTCAGCATGTGGAGGATGTGATATATTCGCTTTCAAGGAAATCGATTACTATTGCAGTGATATTCGATTAGTAATCCTATGTCAAAAATTTTGCCAAAATGTGCCAGAAAGGATTAAATTTATATGGGTAAAATAATGTATCGTGGTGAGGAAAAGGATGACAGCGACGCCCATTAACAAAGGGTTAAGGCTACTAAAAAATTGGTAATTACATTACCCGAGCAACGCCGGGACGGGTACAGCTAGTATATATATATATATATATATATATATATATATATATATATATATATATATATATATATATTTAAAAAAAATCGCAAGGGATATTTTTATAGACAAAATAATGTAGAAGAAAATATTCAAATTAAATCTACTAGGATATACTAAAGAATATAGTGCAGTTAATATAGTACAGTTTGAGGAACATTTCTTTTACTGTATTTTAATATTTTTTTGTCCAATCGTCTGCCGCATGAGAATGAAAAAAAAAGTTTCTTTTGTCTATTTTGTTGTTAAGCACGTGACGATAAATTTATTTAAAGTACCAGAAAAAGAAATCACGTGATCAGCATTTAATAAATTAAATTCTAAAAATTAATCTTTAAAAATTCACCAAAAATCAGAAAATGGAAGTAAAGATTCGAAAAAGATTTCATTTTAAAGGAATTTTTATGATCTTTCTTGTGATATAAATTTTATAACCCTCAAATTATTATTTTAAATGCAAACTTAAAAAAGATACTAAAATAGCTTAAAAATTTAATTTAAAAAATCTAAGAAGAATTTTTCAAAAATATTTCTTAGTGCACCCCTACACTATAAGAAGAATCGCCACGTAAAATTTAGGTCCAGCGGTTTGGTCTGTGCGTTGTATGTCAGTCAGTCAGTCAGTGAGTCAACTTTTTTATATATATAGATAAGCCATGACATGGCCACTATTTATTTTAATTCGGGTATATTTCTGTTTTTTTTTTGTTTACTTTCTACTGTATTTTTACAAAAAGTTTATGCAGACCTTTTAATTTAATTTTATCGTTATTATGCTTCAAATTTATGCAACCAATTTTTTTTTTAAATGAAAAATCCCATAATCTTGTTAAGTTCATAAAATAAAAGAAGCTGTCTTTTCTTTCTTTATAATTTCGGAAACTTTATTTTTATTGTCCCGTGAAATATGATGTTGGTGCTATCTAATACGTGTTAATTAACAATTTTAGAGCTTTATTTCAGTACATCTTTGTGGGGGGATTTTAATAGATTTAAAATTATTTGATGATGATAATTTACTTGATTTTTATGCAAAACCTTAATTTAGCTAGTACATTCACCTAGTTATTAATTTTCTTAATAAATTGATGTTTTAAAACCTTTTTTTAATATACTGTTTGAATTTCTATTAAATTGTTTACGCAGTTATTTGACTCTTTTATCTCTCAATTAAAACTTTTGGCCGACCAAGATGCAGGCAGTTGCGCTCTGTTATACCTGCGAATCTTAAAATTAGGGATACGTTAATTTCACATAATATATATATATATATATATATATATATATATATATATATATATATATATATATATATATATATATATATATAAATTCAAAATTTTCGCGTTTACTAAAGAAGTAACAATTTTACTTACTTTGATAGGAAAGCATCAAAATTCTTAGTTAAAAGCTAACATTGTAGTAGTCTCCACATTCACTTCCTTAAGTCTTTGCCTTCTGTCATTAATAGCTATGTTGAACATACTAAAATATCTCAGAAACTAGTCTGTTAATGGGACTATAGAAGTCTTGTATAGCTCTGCCTTTGCAAAGTTAAAGTAGTAGAATTTCGTTGCAATTTTTCTTTTTTTTTTTCCCCAATGCGGAGGCACTTGTAATCAAACATTCGCCATTACTACGCCGCAGATTTACTGTCCAATTTATTGTGGGGGCACCATATAGGTGGACAGCATTACCCCCTATGAAGGGACGACACGAACGGAGGTATTTTTCGTGGTGCAACGCCGGGATTCGATCTGAGCACCCTCAGACCAGCGCGCTGTACCACATGGCCGCCACAAGCCCATTTCGTTGCAATTAAAATCTGTATAAAATCTCTTGGTTGACTACTTAAGTAGCTGAAATCACCTTGACTTTGGGACTCAAGAGACTTTCTTAAATCTACTAAATTTTCTTCAAAACTTGAGGGTTGAGATTTGCAGTTAGATTTTTAGATTCGACTCCGGTACAGACAAACTGTCCAGGTGAAATTCAGAGGAAATTCGAAGGAGAGTGAGATTTCACTGTTATAGACCTCGGATGGTCTTAGTTAAGCTATTATGTTAATAAATTATTACTATTATTACCTAATCTTGCTTAAAAAGCCGTTTATCAACAAGTTTTCGAAGAAAAGTAGTAAAGAAATTATTTTCGCATTTATTCGCTCATATCTGCAAATTTCGCATTTATTCGCATCTATTTCGTAAATACGAAAATTACGTATCCCAACTTATAATAAATGGAGGGCCCCATAATTAAAGTGAACCAACTCTACTTTTTGGTCATTTCATTTTTGCAGTGCCATGATACAGTAAATACATCATATTTTTCAATGCAATAGTGAACAAAGTCCATAATATAAATTTTACACCACTGAAACATGACACTCAAACATGGTTGATACATACAGTTGTTCAACTTATAGATCAGTTTTCTCAGAAGTGACTCTCATGGAGTTGGTTCACTTTAACTCTGAGCCAGGGCTTGAAGATATCTCTCCGAAGAACGAATCTTTTTTGCTCCGACACGAACCCCTACGACCCGAATAGAAATATTAACTGTCAAACGATTTCTATCCGAACCGGAACAACAACAACAAACAAACAAACAAACAACAACAACAACAACAACAACAACAAAAACTGATCTCTGAGATAAAGTTCCTTTACGGATTGAATCCAAATGATTGAATTTTTTTATATCCCTCTGAACTTTTCCAGCTCGGAGCAAAGAAATTTCTCTCCTTTAAAATTTTACTCCGATTAAAAAAAATAATAATAAATAATAAAATAAATATATAAATAAATAAATTTACAGAGATCTGTTTCACTACTAGTCAAAAATGTGATTTTAGGTTCTCTCACTTTTTTAGTGTTATCTAAGGTGTTTCTTTATATGTGTACTACCCAGTTTCCCAGAAGTAGGAAAAAAGACGGGATGATAATGGAATTCAGTGCTATTTTGTTTTTGTATTCCAAATTCAAAATAAATACCGTGTCCTGAGGAAATATAGAATATTTCTTCCAAAATAAATTAATGCCTTGTATACATGAAATTATATGTACCTATACGTAATGAAAAAAAGTTAATATTTTGGAAACGAATAATGATTAATGTAATGGTTAAAGTTAATTCTTTACTCGGAACAAATGAATTTTCTCTGGGTTGGAAAAATATCAGGAACGATAAAAATCGTTTGGAGCAAAATCAAATCCTTCCGAAAATAATGGTTTCACGTGAATAAATAAATAAAAAATTCGATTTGAACCAATTCGATCGGAACTTTTTATTTTGGTTCATATCCATTTAAGCCTGCTCTGAGCCCTCCAAATATTACCCTTAATTTTTATTTTGTTCCTAAATCGTTAGCAGAAAAATCATACTGAAAACGGTATATCACTTTCAAGATACAAGTTCGTTTTGAAAAACTCATTAAAATCGAAGATTTCTTTAAAAATAAACATTGAACATTTGTTCAGATAAAATATTGACCACTATTTCCTATTTTTGATTGATTCTACATAGCAACTTTCATTCTCTTATGCACACACACACACGCACACTCGTATAACTGAAATGATTTGAAATACAGAACAGGAGCATCCGTGATGCCCGACAATTAAAGAAAAGCTATTATTACTGAAAGTTATTTTACCTATGGAATCCTCGAAATACGTAATTATGTATGACAAGGGTCAAATTTTCCATATATATATACATTAACCACCGCTTATAGTGATCAGGGGTTATAAGAATCAGCCGTTTATAAGAATCAATATCGCAAAAACAAAAACAAATGTATTATTTCCATGTTAAATTTTTCGCTTTGAAGAATCAATCCACCGGTTTTAAGAATCAGCTTGCACTCTTTGCTTTCCTTTCATTTTTCCAAAAAAGCCATTTAAACCCTCAAAAGGCACTTATAAAGTTCTTTCACTCAAAAAGTTCTTTATTTTTTTTTTAAAGAAAGAGTGATAAGATGGGATGGAATACATTCGTAAAATGCATCTCTTTCTTTGTTAGACATAACATAATAGTTTCCCCTTAAACCCTTTAGCACAACACTGTCCTATTAGCTTGACCTGGGGGCACCTTTACCCATTCCGGGTCCGATTTCACTTTTCCAGTGACAAACACAAACAGGGACTCTTTTTTCCCACCTCTCACATCCTGGTTGCGGATTCCTGGACCCTGAAACGCATAAATCTTCGGGGAAGTGTCCACTATCACTTAAGCAAACGTGACATTAGTAGATTCAGCACGTTATCAAACCATGAAACGTAAGCTAGAAGGTGAATCTTCGTCTGAGGCTATTGGTATTGAAAGAGGTATAAACAGCCTCCTGAAAACTTCAGTACGTCAAACTACCATAGAAAACTTTTTCTTGCTCCCTTCCTGTAGTTGAGATCTTAAAACTGTTAAACAGTTATGTTGTAACAAATATTGTGATGGATAAAAAAAAGTGATGGTTTAAAAAATAAATAAAACAATGTCATAAAGGAAAAGTGGTGACTGTCATCCAGGAAAAGCTCCAGGATCGTTGTGTTACGAAAAAATGGGCTTTCGCATGCGGCCGTTGCGAGAGAAATTGGTGGGAATGTGACAACATCAGGAGTACGAAAGTTTTGTTTACGCTGTCAGGAAACACAATCTATACAAAAAAAAGAAGGAAAAGGCCGGAAATAGTGCACAAAAGCTGTTGATGAAAGGAGAATAAAACGAATTTGCCTCGGGAGCATATGGATCTGCGGCCATTAGTAGTGAACTGAGTGCAATTGGTGTTTCTGTCACCGCAAGAACGATACAGAGAAGACTAATGGAGGTTGGCATAAAAGGTAGGAATCCCCTAGAAAAGCCACTTCTGAATAAAAAAGCAGCGGTAGAAATGAGTGGGCAAAAGAACGAATTGCATGGACAGATGGTCAGTGGAAACAAGTGATATGGAGTGCGAAACTAAGATATCAATATTTGGTAGTGATGGGAGAAAATATGTGAGACGTCGTATCGGGGAAAAGGTACATCCAGATTGCATTCAAGCAACAACAAAGAATCCAACAAGTATTATGATCTGGTATGATTCAAGTATTATGATCATGTATATCAGCAGATGCTGTAGGCCGCCTTCCTGTTATAGATGGCACACTAAACAGCAGAAAGTACATTGGCACCATCCTACAACCAAAACTTCTACCTTCTATTAGTGATCTTCTTCCAGGAAATGCCCCATTTTTTTTACCAGCAGAATTCAGCTCCCCATCACACTAAACGGATTTGCCAACAGTGGTTGACATACAGGTGCTGGGATGACCATGAAACAGCTCAGACCTGAACCCCATAGAACATTTGTGGTTCCGTTTGAAAAAATTAGTACATCTGAGGCGTCCATCCAATAAAAGAGAATTAATTGACGTTACAATTGCCTTATGGCACCACATAATAAAGAAGGCAGAGCTCCAAATATTGATTGGCTCAATGTCACGTTGCTGTGCTGCTGTTTTGAAAATTAACCTTTTAAATGTCAAGTCTCCCATTTTGGGAACTTTCAATTATAATTTTTTTCTCAACGTGATATTGAGATATATACAATTTTTTTTTCATTTGTATCTTAACGGTACAAAGGATATTGCGAATATTTTTCTCAGAAGAACAACTTTAAAATTTCTTCTTTTTATAGTCGTGTGAATATGTGCAAAATTGAAAAATTCGACTTAAATTAGTAAAAAAAAAACCAGAAAAAAAATATTTGTGAGTGACTTGGTTTTTTACAAAAAAATGTATAGCAATAACATTGTTAATGTTGCATTTCAAGCGGAAATCCAATGAAATATTTTAACACTGATTTCTAAGCACTTATTTTAAAAAGTCCCAAAATGGGAGACTTGACGTCTTCTGACTAATGTATTTCACCTCCTGTCGGCCATATGGAACGCGCGTTTGTTGCTACTGATTCATTATCTTTGTGTCTATCTCTTGAGAAATAAGGAATCCCAGACACATTTTCATGAAGAGAGGTTTATTTAAAACTACTTTTTTAATCTTAAAAAATGGATAAAAAGTTTTTGACAATTCAAGAAGCTTTAGATTATATGCTAAAGTTTGTCAGATGAAGGCAGCATTGTCTATTTGCCTCCCCCCCCCCCCGTTCCTGGCCAGGAAACTGATGAAAAAAAAATATTGTAGCTGGTATCATTTAGATAAGCGGTTCTCAAGCTGGGGGGGCGTAGAGAAATTTCAGGGGAGGCGTGAGTTTAAAAAAAAAAGCAAAATAAGAAGTAAAACTAACTGTAATTTACTGTACTCAATTTTGCACTCAGAATGTAACCGTAACATATTTTCGACATACGAACACGAACACGGTAATTGTCGTACACGATAATTTTTGTAATTGCAAAAACACGATAATTGTCGTACGTCTGGACATTGAAAGTGACCTGAGGTGTGCTTTGCCATAGTTACAACCTTATATTCAAAAACTTGTCAAGGAGAAACAGTGCCAGCCCTCTCATTAATGTTGTGAAAGTGACTGGTATTACATGCCAACCTCACCTAGATCCTCGATTACCTCAAATATATTTGATCTGTATTTAATTCTTTAATTTCATATGTTCTAATAATAATATGTTCCAAATTAAGATATGAGTAGTAATATTAAATTTTGTGTATGAAATTATCTATTCTATATTTTCATTTAATAACCAGATTCAGTTTCAAATTCCGATTGTATTACTTGTATTGACCACATATGGTGGCGATGGTGGGAGGGGAGGGGGGGGGGCGTGACCTCACATCAGTGTTCAAAGGGGGCATAGAGCCTGAAAGGTTGAGAACCCCTGATTTAGATGAAATGATTCCAGTGGATGTTTCTATAGTTATTTAAAGTTGAATTAAAAATCAAACAGCGGGAAGGTAGAAAGCTAGAAGAAGAAGAAAATAAAACGTAAGAACAGAATGAAGACCCATTACAAATTATACTTCAGATGACGGTATATGTATGGAAGGAGACAAATTGAAGGAAAAGAAATAATTAAATTGGAAAAAAGAAAATCAAATGCTGGTTATTGAGTGCGAAGAAATGTCAACACTTGAAGAGACCAGGACTGAATTAGCAATGAAATCTCTGTATGAACTTTTCCAAATATACATGACTCGGATGTTTCATGATCTCCGGATCATGAAACATCTTCATTATCGGAAATGGACATACAGAAATTTATCGGAATCGTCCTATTTAGTTGATACTATCACGCTTTGCCTCAGAAAAATTTTATACATGATTAAAAATAGTTTTAAAATGTATATTAAATTCCATAAATAATATAGAATACGCATTTCAGGAGGTTTTAAATGGTTACTTGCTTGAATTTAGCGTAACATACGCCTTGAATATTCATACGCGCGAGAAACAAACATTAACCCCTCCCCTTTTGGGACCCTATCGTAAATTCTACACGAATGCAGATTAAAAAAAATTTAAACTGCATATCAATTGAGACAAGTGATGTACTTAAAAAATACCTTAGATTCTATTTAGATTATGCGGCTTATATAGCGGCACTTAATGGGTTAAAGAAAACCCAACAAAATACTGATAGGACAGTGACATCGTATGTACACAGGGATTTTCACCCTAAAGTGTTGTTTTCGATGTATAACTTCCCTTGTAATGCAAATAGCTGACATCTGTTTATTGTGTTGAATTCAGCAGTAAATTTCCTTTCATTTGATATATGAATCATAGTATGCAGTGTACAAATTTTTATAAGCATTCAAAGTTTAAAACATTCAAATTTCAGAAAGTGTCCGCAATTTTGGCCAGCACTGTATATATATGTATATACCGGGTGCGTCATAAAGTCGTGAAAAGTTCGAAAATTCGTAATAAAAGAAGTAATGCTCGGAAAATTTTTCTGTTTGTGCCAATAGGATCAGAGGGACTTTGGATTTTTTTTATCCATGTAAAAAAAATTTTTCCAAAAGTAACCGAAAGAGGGCGCTCACACGTCATACTGAGACGTTTTATGCAACTAAGGCTATCAGTAAAACACCTGGCTGGAAATGGATCCGTCAGTCGAAGCCGTCAGCATGCTTTGTTTATCAGATCGAGAGTTGGTGGTTAAAATTTTCTACAGGAATGGTGAATCCACAACTGTTGCTTTGTTTCGCAGAGAAAGGACTGAAGGCACAAAAGAGCCCTTTTTCATTGAATGGGATACTGAATTTAGTACGACGTGTTGAGGAAAAGAAGAGTTTGGAGGATAGTGCACGAAGTGGCAGACCATCCTTGAGCGCGGACAGTGTCCATATTGTACAAAGTGTCATGGAAGATTTGACAGCCGAGACATCAACGGGGCTCACCACCCTCACGAGTAGCAGTGCTCGTGAAGGTGGGAGAAGAACGGGGATTCCAGAACCGTCGATTCGAAGTATTCTGCACGGAATGTTGAACTTGTATCCGTACAAAATCGAGGAACTTCACCATTTATTACCGGCAGTAACAGATGCAAGACAAAACTTTGCTACATGGGCTCTGGCACAAATGGAATGTAACCCACATTGGTTGCTGAACGTCATGTGGACGGTTGAAGCCCACTTTTCACTGCATGGTGACGTTAATACGTAAAACAGTCGTATCTGGGGGGGCGTCAAACCCTCTTTAGTACCTGAGCCAGCCCCTGCATTCTCCTTGTGTGACTGTTTGGTGTGGTTTCACCGCGTCTTTTATTCTGGACCCTTTCTTTATTGAAGAGCCTTGTCCTGTATCGGCAGGAAAACCTGTACAGTCACTGCAACACGGTATCTTAAGCGTTTGCGTGACCAGGTTAAGCCTGCATTGCAGGAAAGACATGGGTTACCTGTTGTCACCTTCATGCAGGATGGTGCCCCGCCAAACATTTCATGAGATGTCAAGACGTCCCTTTTGGAATCTTTCACTGAAGACCAAGGGATAAGTCGCGGTTGTAAGGTTCAGTGGCCCTCACGATCACCAGACTGACTTCGGAAGGTTTTTGGTTGTGGGGATACATAAAGTCTTGTGTGTACCAGGGCTCCCCAACCACTTTGGTGAAACTGAAAAATGCCATTCGACAGACAGTCGCTACCATCGATGGCGACATGCTACACTCCACTGTAATGGGCGTAGTGACGCGCCTCACTTGCCTATTACCTTGTGCTGGTGGTAATGTTGAACATTTGTTACTTTAAAATAAATGCACAGTCTCATGTTATTGTGATCTGTTTGATTTTCTGCTTGTGTTTGCCTCATTTGCATAAAACGTGTCAGTATGACGTGAGCGCCCTCTTTCGGTTACTTTTGGAATTTTTTTTTTTTTTTTACATAGAAAAAAAATTCAATGTCCCTCTGATCCTATTGGCACAAACAGAAAATTTTTTCCGAGCGTTATCTTTTTTATTACGAATTTTTGAACTTTGCACGAATTTATGACGCACCCGGTATATATATATATATATATATATCTAATATATAAAAATGAAAATTTGTCTGTCTGTCTGTCTCTCTGTATGTCTATAGTTGTATAGAAATCCACAGTTTAGGAGCAACGATCATGAAATTTTACATACAGGCGTTTTAAAAAGCAACCGAGGGACTTAAGAAATTGCAAAATCGAAATTAATTACCGTTAATTTTTAATTATTAAAAAACCAATAATTTTTTAAACTAAATGTAAGCTGTTATACTAGACGTGCAGTAGATGGCGCCACTATTTTAAACTTTTAGTATTATACGACGATCAATGTATACAAATGATGTAAGAAAAAGAAAAATATACATTTTTTAAAAAATTGTAAGGGATATTTTTATAGACAAAATAATGTAGAAGAAAATATTCAAATTAAATCTAATAGGACATAGTAAAGAATATAGTACAGTTAACATAGTACAGTTTGAGGAACATATCTTTTACTGTATTTTATTTTATTTTTGGATAATGTCCAATCGTCTGCCGCATTAGCAAGAAAAAACATTTTTTTTTTGTTTATTTCGTTGTTATGTAACGATAAATATATTTAAAGTACCAGAAAAAGAAATCACGTGATCAGCGTTTAATAAATTAAATTCTAAAAATTAATCTTTAAAAATTCCCCCAAAAATCAGAAAATGGAGGTAAAGATTCAAAAAAGATTTCATTTTAAAGGAATTTTTATGGTCTTTTTCGTGATATAAATTTTATAACCATCAAATTATTATTTTAAATGCAAACTTAAAAAAGTTACTAAAACAGCTTAAAAATTGTATTTAAAAAAATCTAAGAAGAATTTTTTTTAAAAATCTTTCTTAGTGCACCCCTACACTATAAGAAGAATCGCCATGCAAAATTTCAGCCCTTTAGGTCTTGCGGTTTGGTCTGTACGTTGTATGTCAGTCAACAGCAAAAGTTAGTCAGGCTGGGGATTAAATCCCGCAATCAACAGAACGGGAGGACCGAGCTCTACCTCCGTGCAACAGATGACACAGAAATAAATGGAAAATTACCAGTCAAGAGCAAGAGACGCTCTTGGTCTCTTCCTATTGAAAGGTTTCTTATAGTCATAGTTAGAAAGTTCAGTTAATAAATTGAAGTTGTTAGATTCAATGCTATTGTGAAAGTTAATATTTATGGAGTTAATTAAAGTTAGTTAGGGTGGGGAAGTTAAGTTCTTCATAGATTTTATAATTTCTAAAGTAATAGGTGGCTTCAACAATATCTCTGATAATTTTATTCTGAGCAGCACATATTTTAGTAATATGATATTTGGCAAAGTAGGACCAGGACTGGCAAGCATAAGTTAAAATAGGTCTTAGGAATGCACTACAGATGAGTAACTTCATATTGAGATTCAAATAGCTATTCCGAGCAATTAGGCCGTCCGCACACGGAGCAACTTAAAAGAAACTGATAACCGACTCCAATCACAAACCAATCCGTTATGAGTCGTAACCTATGTAATTGAATGGAGCCACGCACACGGCGCAACTGGTTACAAACCCGTCAGCAACGCGTTTGTAATCAGTCGCAGGCAACTCAACGTGTCGAGTCGCTAGCAACTTCAGTGGCCAGTTTCTCTTGCGTTGTGCGTGTTATTACACAATCTATGTTACAGCCGCTCTTTTGACAAGCTGCCAAATGACGTACACGAATCACGTGACTTTTGCCTAGCGATAAAATGAAATTCTAACGTTTTTTGTTGTATGGAATATGTGCGCCCATATATACAGTCCATTTTTAAACGATTGATCAAAGACAATCTATTGTGACGATTTTTTAAAATAAATTAATTTCTGATAATAATTTAACTAAAAATAATGCCCGGAATAATGATGTTCTTCCTTCCATGACAGGTAGCAAACTATTGATTTGAATCACTTTGGAGTCGGCCCGTGTGCGGAGCCGCATCACTAACGAGTTTGCAACCGATAAGCAATTTCAGTCGCTAACCAGTTGAGTTTCCTTTGAGTCGCTCCGTGTGCGGACGGCCTGAGGGGGGAAGAGTTTTCTTTTAGCTAAACCTGTAATTTCAGCTTCTTTCTTTTTGCCCCAATGATAAAAGGCTAGATCTAGCTAAACTCTGAGGAGTTTATTATAAATTTCTATATATTTTTTTTATTGGGTTTTCCTTTTATTCATGTGTATAAGATTTCCCATGTTTATTTTTTATGTTATTTATATTGGGTTGAGATTTAAATTAATTTTGGTTAACAAACATTAGACAATTTGACATTTTTACTTTTCAGATTTTAGTGCCACAATGATGAAAGGCTGAAATTCCTAAATTCTGAGATGTGTATAACATTTCACATATATTTTTTCTATGTTATTTATACTGCGTTAATTTTTAAATTGATTTTGGTTGACAAACATTCTTAAAATCCCGGGCATCGCCGGGTGCTTCAGCTAGTATATATATATATATATATATATATATATATATATATATATATATATATATATATATATATATATATATATATATATATATATATATATATATATATATATATATATATATATATATATATATATATATATATATATATATATATATATATATATATATATATATATATATATATATATATATATATATATATACTAGATAGTACCCGTCAAAATTTGACGGTAAATAATTGAACAGTTCCAATAATAAAATATTAGAAATTTTTACAGAATATTAGCTGTTTTTCAGTCCGATGTTATAATTAAAAATGTTGCAATAATCCGAGTTTATAATTAAAAAAAGTCTTTCTTCTTGGAAAAAAAGCATGCTTACCACTGATTTTTCAATCCGACTTGCACAATCTAACTAATATGCTATGTATACAATCTAACTAATATGCTATAAGTATGCTATGTATAAATATAGCGCCCCCCAAAGGGTTAAGCAAGAATAAAATATAAAAATTAAAGAAAATCAGATTGAAAAATCATACAAATTACTCACGTGCAAAAATTTTTGCAGTCTATTTCAATAAATAAGAATAAATTCAAATTTAACAATCTAATTCAATCTATTTCAATTTAATATAAATGTATTATATATTCATGTATTACGCTATATACATGTATAAATATGCTATGCATAAATATATTGAGCAAAAATAAAATATTTAAAATGAAGAAAATCAGATAAAAAATCATACAAATTACTCACGTGCAAAAATACAATAATAAACTAAAATTAAAAACACTATCATCGTAATAGAATGCTTTACGAAAAATCGGTATGAACAAAAGAACAATTTTAAGCAAATCAATATTCAATTAAACAATTAAAATGTTAAATTCAGTTACTTTGCTTGAAATGTACATCCAAATATAATCATTCAGACATTACAAAAATTAGGAAAAAAAAAAAGAAAGCTGGCAGATATGTTACTTTACACCGTTTAAATAAGAAATCGAATGGAACCCAAACCGTTATAAAAGTACTATTAAAAGTAAATATTAAACAGAAATTAAAACACTATCATCGAATGGAATGCTTTACGAAAAATCACAAGAAAGCCACATGTGAGCACAATGAAAGCCACGTGTGTTGGCAATTTAGAAATATTCATTTCTACCGTACAGAGTTTTGAACATATCACTACGCATGCGTCGAGTTTGCTACTTTCCGAAAATACAAAATTTGACATAGTTGTAATATCTGGTTAAAATATATATATATATATATATATTATATGGTTAAAATGTAAATAGTATATATATTAAAATAATAATATAATGAAAAACTGTTTTATTGTGAAGAAGATTCTCTGATTCAATTTTTCTTAAATTAACGACGATGAATGAATCAAGGTGAATGAATGCAAACACTCACTCGTGTTTGCATTTTCAAGTTATGAGTATGTAAAATGAATACTTGTATTACAGCCGTCTAAAAATCGAAATAAAGTTGATTTGTGTCGATATTACGTTGTTTTAATTAAAATTATTTTGGTTTAGATAGCAAATAATCCTTTTGAACTTTACTTTTAATTGTTAAGCCTAACTCATGAACAAAATGGATGCCATAGGCTGATATATTTATGAAGCGGTCGCTCCGGAAGCGTTACATGACAGATCCATACACAGAACACGGCAACTATCAGGGGAATATATATATATATATATATATATATATATATATATATATATATATTTATATGCATGTATGTATGTACGTACGTATGTCAGCATATGTTCATAAAATAGTGATAAAAAAGGCCATAGAATAATCTATAATATCTGTCGAAATGCCACTTTCTTATATAAAGAGTAAATAATTTTGTTTTTATCCCCAAATTGAACTAATTTGGGAATTTTCAATAACTGATGTGATTGAAACTCTCTACTTGAATTTTTCTTCTGTTTATTGTTGTTGCATAACATTTAAAAATCAGCTGTTTCAAAATTCAAAATTTGGATTTGTTGTGTAAAAAAAATGAAAATTTTGGTCTGTTTTTTAAAAGTTTTAACAACTGATTTTTTCGGGGCGCGTATTTTAACTTAGCTGCATTTATTTCACTTTAAGTATACAGTCGAGATATTTTAGCAATGAAAACTTTTGAGATTTGAACATTTCTTAGTTCTTTGATATCAAATTAAGGAATAAAATTTAAAAAAATACTCCGTTAGATATTTACAAAGCCTTACAAACACTATTGTCATCAAGATTTTATTTTTCTAAATCAGTAATTTTCTGAAATGGTGGAAACTTAATGCACAACGCTTCCTCTTCCGGCGTCTTTCACCACCCACAGAATGGAAAACACTGGGATTTTTTCTCTTTTTTCCCCTTCCCCCCACTTTTTTAACAGCATTCAACAATTGACCGTACAGATGAGTTGGGGGGGGGGGAGGGCTAAAAACAGGTAAGTTTGTCGCCGACTAGTCTCACTTTGTAAAAGACCACCAACAGAACAATGGCGACCTCATCCCTTGAGGAGGGGAACTGCTTCTCCACTCAGTGACAGGTAAAACTCTTTGAAGTATCTTCCGCAGTAGCTAGAGGCAAGTTCACGCGAAAGCAGAGAATTAGAATGGCGAGAAAACCTTATATATTCAATTGATCGCAATTGTTTTTTTCTCACCATGCTTGCGAATGTATATCTATGAATTTATAATACGTCGAATTCGAGTTAATCTGAGTTAATTATTAATACTAAAAGGTAGCAGGAAGACTGGAAGACATGAATAATAATTAAAAAATGATCCTATATAATCCGAATAATCGTTTTCCTGTATGTGTCGTCTACTTCACCCAGTCCCGATGATAATATTTCTTCGTTATGTTATGTTCCCTCATCTATAGCTTTCCCACATTTATCTTTCAGTGCAATAGGTCCCTCATAAAAAACGATAGATCGAGATTCCATTACATATTTTTTTTCTTTTAGCTACCTACATACAATGATTTAAATTCAAATTTTCGACTAAGTATCACGTGACTTCGAATTACTTTTCACGATCACCTAACGATTGCCCACATGCGAGATTTGTTTAAAATCTCTGCACTATATACAGTGGCGTAGCTAGGGGGATGCGGTGGGTGCGGTCCGCACCGGGCGGCACATATTTTGGGGCGGCATATTTTTATTTAGTATTAGTTGTAAAAAACCACTTGTTCAATTCATAAGTTTACTATTCGATTTCTATGAATTATGAATTACTATATGATTTCGAATATTTTTCCTCATCGTCAAGTCAATGTTATTTTTATTTATAAATATAATAATATAAAATAAAACATATTTTATGGAATTTTTTTTTATAAATTAGGTATATGTTTTGTCTCATAGGTGGGGAAACTGTGACCACCGTAAGATTCTTGTGGTCTTTATAAAAGTTGCATTTATAGGTATTTCAACTTAAGCGGCCTCCTTTATTACTGACTAATTTAAATATGGCATCCAATGGTAAAAAAGTTCCCCACCTATAGTTTGTCTCAATTACAATTATTTATTTATGTTTATTAATTTATAAAAACCACCAACTGATTGACTTAGAAAGGGCGGCAAAAGTTCTAGCTACGCCACTGACTATATAAAGTTTCGGCGCAAGAAGTGCATTTCACACATTCTCTTCTGATGGTCCGACGAGGATTTGAATTGAGACTGCTTTAAAATAATAACAATAAAAGGTTGCGGATTTTCAGTTTTTTTTAAAGTCGATAACATTTTTATAATAACTAGCCACGTGGTCATTCTTTTGTATAATTCGTATTTTATTTTTAATATCTTTCTTTTATGATTACCGATAACTCCCAAAATGGGTAATTCAGCCCCGTATAATTAGGCTGGTTGGGCGTGTTGCAGTCATCGTTTTGTTAAGTGGGAATAAGCAGAGTGAGATCTAGATAGAACGGTGCAAACATCCAAGAGGGCTCTCGAAATAGACTCTGGTACAGACGCTAGTGCCCTAGATATTCGCCGTCGGCCGAACCAGATAATAAGAAATTCTAACTTAAGCGATGTTTGTAGAAAACGCAAAACACTAACCCACACTTTCTTAAAATCCGCAATAAAAATTAAAGGGTAACAACTAGTAACGAGCTAATGAATAATTCATCATCAAGCCGTGGAGCATTAAGTGTGATTGTGTCTTTAGACAAACCTAATGTTCCTGTACCTGATGATGAACTATTCATTAATTCAAAACTTAATGGTTATCGTGGATTTCAGGAAACAATAAGGAATTCAGTTTACTCAAATTTGTTTTCTAGAAATATTTTTTCTCCCTCCCATCACTTCATTGAAAATTAAATTAATCATTATCATCTAAAAATTTGACATACTACATAGATTAATTGAATTTAACCGATTTCAAGGAAATATATTTTGACAATTTTAGAAAATTACATTTTTTTTTTCTTCTTTAAAAGAGAAATAATGCAAGATATATTTTAAAGTAGCGAAACCATACCTTTTTCAATACTATTTCTTTTCCGCCTATGGGAGAATGAGAATGAGGAAAACTGAATCTAGGGTAGATTTTTCTTTTTTTTAGCTCTTGACTGTAGCATCGTGAAGGGCATAATAACATGACAGTGGCACGACAAGGATCTGTTTCTAGAGGAGGTGTGTTTTTGAGGGAGGGGGGGGGGAGGAGGTTTGGCCTCCGGGGCGGATTCAATGAAAAATATCTCGCACTTGATTTCATTGCTTTATTGATTCCTTTAGAAACTAGCTCTAAAACCTTTGTGTTAATGGCATATGGAGGGGGAACTCTCAAATTGCCCTCTTCGGTTGCGCTATGCTGTTTGTATGAGATTCACAGGGGAAGTCAAAGAAAGAGCTCATTATTCAGAAGAAGTGAGATAAGTGAAGTAATTAGGTTTTTCAAAAAATATGCATAACCACGCTCTTACAGTAAAATTAATACAAAAATGTTCTAAATGAAAGTAATCATTTGTAAAGCATTTACGTATTACTCAAAATGCTTTGAAACGATTTTAAGGGGGTCCAGGACACAAAATTCTTCGAATTTTCGAAAAAAAAATTTATTGTATTAAAATTTTTTGTCTTTTTTTTTCGTTTGAAATGACGTTTAAATCACGTTTTTATCTTAATTAGAACAGGAGAAATTATTTTTTTTTCGCAACATTCTAAAAGCAGGCAATCTTTGTTTAAACCTTTAAATGCGTTTTTCTGCATGATGGGTTCTTTCACCCTTTTTCGTCTTTAAATTGTTATAAGTCAAGAACCGTTAAAGATAAATGGTTCAAACTTGGAACATGTCTTTTTCAATAATTTTTCTTTAATTTTAATTCAGCAAATTTGAAAAAAAATATTTACTTTTGAAAATAGGATTAAAAAAAAAATAAGTTACATCACTTTTTTAAAAATTTTTTACTCGAAATATTTAAATTTTTAAAAAGAATTAATATTTAAAAAATCGCTGAATTAAAATTAAAACTTATATATTTCTGTTTAATTAAATGAAAAAACTTTGAAATTCTACAAATAATATTTCGAGTTATAACAATTTTAAATTACACCACTTAAAAATATAAATTTAAAAATTTTTTAAAAATTTTATGAGAAGTTTTTTGATTTGATTTTGTTTAAAAATTATGTGGTTAACCATCACAAAAAAATTCAAAATTTTTACTCAATAAATAGAAAATTTTTTTTAAATGTGTCCCGGAACCACTTAATGGAATGTAAAATTTACAGATCCATATTTGAAATGAAAACTTTTTTGCGAAATATTAGGCATGATTATATATATATATATATATATATATACATCGTACCTTCTGACCTTAGTGTAATACGTTATGTTAGTTGGGCGCTAAGGAATCTGGCCACATACAGCAAATAGAAATAATCGCTTTGATATATGAGCAACGTAGTTCTATTTCTCCCCTTGCGTCGTATCTGCGTTCTCCAAGCTCAAAATTACCTTCCGAGAATGAGCACGGAGCACCTGCATCTTTATTCAGCTGACAACCGTTTGTGTATATGGGTTGGGGAGATGTTCTTTGTTTACTAGCTTATCGTAGCATTTTTGCGGGGAGAAGGCTTTTGAAAAATTTTTGAATGGGTCACACATAGAAAATTGCATTCTCTGTGGTTTTAACATTCTCGACGCTTGCAAAATTCTGAAGTTTATCGCTCTCTTGGCGATAATTTTGGCCCTGTATTGCAATTACTGACTGTGTGACAGTTTTGTTTTCCTTCTGCAATTTTCGGCGATCGGATATGCGTTTTAAAAACTGTAGTTTTCCCCGGCAGTAATAAATGGCTAGTTACTGTAAGCGGCCCGAGTTTTTAAAATTTTTTTTTTTTTTAATTGTCAGTTTAAACCTCATGCCTGTTACAAAAGTTTTAAAAAAAATAAATATTTCCTTATTTAATACTTTATTCTTTTCTAATTATATTTTAAAGATTTAACCCTTGAGCGGGAGCGCCCGTGTACAGAGTGCAACATTTTCATTATTTTGAATGATTTGTTTTTACATGTAAGGTTTGAATGTTCTTAGCAGTTTCTATATATAGCTACACCCTTTCTAATTCAGGTTTGATTTTTTTACCCTTGTATTCGTTTCCATTCATTGGTAGTCGTGATATAACCGTGGTAAACCAACGATTATACTGGATTACAGTACGACAATAGCAGGTGTTGATGTACTCGATCAAATGTGCAGCTATTAGACTTTTTCCTGCATATCCCGAAGATAGACAATCTCATTATTTTTTTAGGTTTTTTAAACAGAATAGGAATCAATTCGCAAGTTGTCCTTAGATCCAATAAACCGGGCAGTTTTGAAATAAGGTGATTGTATCTGCATTCTTTGACCTTTAATTATAAATATATCTCAATATTATAAACATTTTATATGTTGTCATAAAACGTAGAATTATTATTTTCAATTTGAAAAAAAAAAGTTCATTACTAAATGAATAATCAAGGTTGAAAGCGACGTTGCACTTTGTGCCACGCGCGCCTGCTGGTGTTCCAAGAATTGGCGCGCCTGCTGAAGGGTTAAAGGGCTATATATTTAATACTGAGGCGTGTTTCTACTGAGTCTTTTCGCTATTTATATCTGAATACGTATGCTACAGTAAACTGATTTTATCCATTTCTTTCTTGAGATAACTTTCTTATTCCACAAATGGCTGTTCAAACGTAAAATAACTTTGAGATCGGAATCCGAATAATCTTTTTCTTCTTTTCTCTTTCTTTTTTTTTTTTTTGGTTAGAAATCCAAATTCCTGTTTTCTAAATAAGAAAAGGGAAATTTTTACTAGTAGTATTTGCATATTTTGCTGTTAAGTAAAGCTACAATTCCAGAATAATTCTGACCTTAAGCAAGGATATAATTTGTATAGTGTATTTTGAAACAGGCTGTGTAATTTAAAAATTTTAATACGTTACAGAGCTCCACAAAAATACTTTCATTTGAATCATTAGTTTGATTTAAGAAAGCAAAGCTAGGAACATGATGCCTGCTGAAGACACGATCTCATAGTAAGAGATATTAAATGCCTTATACAAGACTGGCACAATAAAGGAAGTTGACTGTCCCACTTCCAGAAACTCAAACGTCGATTGAAAAAAAATAAATAAAAGTGTCATTATATTATTGTTCTTTGTTGGGTACTGTGATCGTAGAGACAGCTCGCCCATATTCTGCTTAACAATCCAAATTTATTTCAATTTTTACAAACACCTTTTCAACATCTACTATCAATACCATTACATTACTGCCTGGTCTAGTCAAAACCAACATAATTTAGGACAGAAAAAAAAATACAATCAGCCTTTTTTTATTAAAAATCGTTTCCATTCTGCAAGCAAACGAGAATCAAAATTGATGCGCGTTATATTAAAAAAAATTATTTAACACAAATATAAATTACAAAACATAGTTATTTAGTGTGCTACCTGCCAAGCCACTACATTCGTCATCTCTCTCTCTAGAGAATTCCATCATTTCAGAAAAGTTAACTGCGTGAAAACAGCCACCTCCTTGGCTCCTCTCAGGAATGGATTCGGGTTGTACCACTGCAGTATTGCCAGTACCTCTACCACATTCAAATAAAAACTGAACCATTATTATGACGTAGCTGTTTGAGTAGCATTCAGACTTTAACTGAATGTCTGTACATTTCAAAATTTGATTATTATACAAATAATTTGATACTAGCGTTCAGATGTAGCGTAATTCTTATGTTCTTTTTTTCTTGAAAAAGATACCATATCTTCAGACACTAATTGTGGGACTATATGATGAGAGCAAAGTAAGCAATTCTTATCATTATAAATAGTTTATTTAAATTAGATCTAATACACTTCTTGTCATTGTTGAAAAATTGAGTTATAGAACTACTAATTTCTCAATAAGTTTTGAAAATAACTGGAATTGATAACTTGATACCGGTTATAGCTAACAATTTGCTATTTTTCATATATACTGTAGAAAAAATATAATATACTGTAAATAAAATACGTTCAGCGCCTGTAAACAGAATTTTTGAAGAAGTAATTTTTGAAAGGAACACAACTCTTCTTAATATCGTGATCTTGAATGACTCAGAACAGTTTTTGCCTTTCTCTTTTTATTGCTACATTTTAGCTTTAAGCATATTTTTTGTACTTAAAAAATATGCGTGCATATACTTACATAGTCGAAGGGGATTTTCAAGTCATTGTTTATCGGCCCAATCAGTGTACAAAATTACAAGAAAACTGGAAAAATTGAACTTATTATTTTATGAATAATTGTTGAATTTTTACGAATCCATTTTACTTGTGTTCATAACTAAAAAGCAACAAATGGTATACATTTCTTTAAAGGGATCAGGTATACAAGATTTTATAAATATTTTTTATTAGCATGGCTTTCTTAGAGATTGTTTTTTTCTTAGATGAACCTTTATTTGAAGTTCCCTACACACAAAATAATCCTCGAGCAATGTGAAATTTTGTTTTCAAAACATTTAAAATTCAAATGTTTAGTTTACAAAGTTTTGTCTGTAAAATGTTCAGTTTTCGATAAATCTGCAAAACCAATGCAAACTTTAATCTCTTTTGTACAAATAAAAAGTTTCCAGAAAATTTTTCTTCGAGATTTAGGAAAAATTTTATTTCAAAAATTTCAATCATTTTAATGGGGAAATATGATTTATTTTTGCAGCAAAAATATTTTCTTCAATGAAAATATTTTCAGAAATTTTATTCTAAACCAAAAAACTTCAAGACATTTATTATTTTATATTGTAGTCTCCACTGATTAATCTTATATACTTATAGTATAACGTAATAAATTAGATCGATCGGCATTGAATGTTGCAAATTACTGATAAGGATGTTACTGCGGCCTGTTAAAACAGCTGATAAGAGCATCTTGTCAATAACGAGAAGGTCATGGCGACTAATCCACACGCGACAGATCTACGGCACATATTATTAAAATAAAACGAAGAGAGAGATCTAAAAATAAAGAGAATTACGACGTTCTGATTATGAAATTTATTAAAGTAAAGTACTTTTGTATAATGTAATGATTTATATTAAAATAAAGTCTTAACTCTGTTGTTTTTAGATAATAAAAAAATAATAATTAATCAAACACAAACACATCTTAACGTTACCATTAATGGGAAAAATATTTTTTTCTCAATGGTCCATTCTGTGTGAAAGTCTTGAGAGAAATTATATTTTAATCTGATGAAATTTCAAAATGAAATCCGGTGTAAAACTCTGAACGGTATAGTTGGTTGTATTTTTCCATTGTGCAGCCCGTTAGCTGACAGTTGGTTAGACTGGCGTGGTCGGTTCGAAACCTAAGGGCCAATGTTCTCATTTTAAAATTCCGTGAGTGTTAAATGTGTGTTCAATGCTAAAAAACGGCTAATTTTAAACAACAGTTATTACACATAGCATTTTCTTCCAAGTTTAATTTTCAATAAAAAGATACCATATCACGTGCATAAGTGAACTTTGAATTATTTCACATTAGACAGAATGAGAGAACTGAATTATTTTAAATTATACACCAATGTGAATCGATAGCAAAATATTTATGCATGATGAACAATGTTTGTAGTTTTTCTGAAAGGAATTAAAGACAACCGTGAACATGGCCCGTTAACTCAGTTGGTTACAGCATCGTGCTAGTAACGCGAGGGGCGTGGGTTCGAACGCCCCACGGACAATGTTCCTAATTTGAAATTCCGTGAGTATTAAATGTGTGTTCAATGCTAAAAAACGGCTAAATATTAAACAATAGTTGTTACAGATAGTGTCTTCTTCCAAGTAAAACTTTCAATAAAAATATACTATATCAAGTGCATCAGTAAAATTTGAATTATTTCAAATTAGCCACAATGAAAGATTGGAATTATTTTACTTTATCCACCAATTTAAATCGATAGTAAAATATTTATACAAGGTGAACAATCTTTGTAGTTTTTCTGAAAGGAATTAAAGAGACCCGTGATCGTGGACCGTTAGCTCAGATAATTAGATCCTCGTGCCAATAACGCGAAGGTCCGGGATTCGATCCCCGCACGAACCAATGTTACTTATTTTGAAATTCCTTGAGTGTAAAATGTGTGTTCAATGCTACGAAACGGCTAAATATTAAACAACAGATGTTACAGATAGTGTCTTCTCCGAATTTTAACATTCAAGAAAAAGATACTATATAACGTGCATGAGTGCACTTTGAATTATTTTACTTTAGTCACCAATGAGAGATTTAAATTATTTTACTTTATCAAGCAATATGAATGGATAGTAAAATATTTATACATGGCGAACTATCTTTGTGGATTTTCTGAAAGAATTAAAGATAACTGTGGTCGTGGCCCGTTAGCTCAGATGGTTAGAGCGTCATGCTCATAACGCGAAGGTCGTGGGTTCAATCCCCCCACGGGCCAATGTTCTTATTTTGAAATTCCGTGAGTGTTAAATGTGTGTTCAATGCTAAAAAACTGCTAAATATTAAACAATAGTTGTTACACATAAAGTCTCAGTCCAAGTTGAACTTTCAAAAAAAAGGTACTTTATCACGTGCATCAGTGAACTTTGAATTATTTTACTTTAACCACAAAGACAGATTTGAATTATTTTACTTTATCCACCAATGTGAATCGATAGTAAAATATTTATGCATGGTGAACAATGTTTGTAGGTATTTAGAAAGGGATTAATGATAACCGTTATCATGGCCCGTTAGCTCAGTTGGTTAGAGCGTCGTGCTAATAACGCGACGGTCGTGGGTTCGATGTACCCCCCACGGGCCAATGTTCTTAATTTGAAATTCCGTGAGTGTTAAATGTGGGTTCAATTCTAAAAAACGGCTAAATATTAAACAACAGTTGTTACACATGAAGTCTCCGTCCAAGATTAACATTCACTAAAAAGATACTATATCACGTACATCAGTGAACTTTGAGTTATTTCACATAAGCCACAATGAGAGATTTGAATTATTTTACTTTATCCACCAATGTGAAACGATAGTAAAATATTTATGCAAGGTGAACAATCTTTATAGTTTTTCTGAAAGGAATTAAAGAGAGCCGTGATCGTGGGTCGTTAGCTCAGTTGGTTAGAGCGTCGTGGTAATGATGCAAAGGTCGTGGGTTCGATCCCCGCACGGACCAATGTTGTAATTTTGAAATTCCGTGAGTGTTTAATGTGTGTTGAATGCAAAAAACGGCTAAATATTAAACAATAGTTGTTACAGATAGTGTCTTCTCCGAAGTTTAACATTCAAGAAAAAGATACTATATAACGTGCATGAGTGCACTTTGAATTATTTTACTTTAGTCACCAATGAGAGATTTAAATTATTTTACTTTATCAAGCAATATGAATGGATAGTAAAATATTTATACATGGCGAACTATCTTTGTGGATTTTCTGAAAGAATTAAAGATAACTGTGGTCGTGGCCCGTTAGCTCAGATGGTTAGAGCGTCATGCTCATAACGCGAAGGTCGTGGGTTCGATCCCCCCACGGGCCAATGTTCTTATTTTGAAATTCCGTGAGTGTTAAATGTGTGTTCAATGCTAAAAAACGGCGAAATATTAAACAACAGTTGTTACACATAAAGTCTCCGTCCAAGTTGAACTTTCAACAAAAAGGCACTTTATCACGTGCATCAGTGAATTTTGAATTATATTACATTAAACACAATAAAATATTTTGATTATTTTATGTTATCCACCAACACAATAACACGATAGTAAAATATTTATGCAAGGTGAACAATCTTTATAGTTTTTCTGAAAGGAATTAAAGAGAGCCGTGATCGTGGGTCGTTAGCTCAGTTGGTTAGAGCGTCGTGGTAATGATGCAAAGGTCGTGGGTTCGATCCCCGCACAGACCAATGTTGTAATTTTGAAATTCCGTGAGTGTTTAATGTGTGTTGAATGCAAAAAACGGCTTAATATTAAACAACAGTTGTTACAGATAGTGTTTTCTTCCAAGTTTAACTTTCACTAAAAAGATACTATATCATGTACATCAGTGAACTTTGAGTTATTTCACATTAGCCTCAACGAGAGATTTGAATTATTTTACTTTATCCATCAATGTGAATCGATAGTAAAATATTTATGCAAGGTGAAAAATCTTTGTAGTTTTTCTGAAAGGAATTAAAGAACTCCGTGATTATGGTCCGTTAGGACAGTTGGTTAGAGCGTCGTGCTAATAACGCGAAGGTCGTGGGTTCGATCCCCCCTCCGGGCCAATGTTTTTATTTTGAAATTCCGTGAGTGTTAAATGTGTGTTCAATGCAAAAAAAACCATCCAAATATTAGACAACAGTTGTTACACATAAAGTCTGAGTCCACGTTGAACTTTCAATAAAAAGTTACTTTATCACGTGCTACAGTGAACTTTGAATTATTTTACTTTAACCACAATGACAGATTTGAATTATTTTACTTTATCCACCAATGTGAATCGATAGTAAAATATTTATGCATGATTAACAATGTCTGTAGTTTTTCAGAAAGGAATTATTGATAACCGTGATCGTGGCCCGTTAGCTCAGTTAGTTAGACCGTCGTGCTAATAACGCGCAGGTCGTGGGTTCGATCCCCCCACGGGCCAATGTCCTTATTTTGAAATTCCGTGAGTGTTAAATGTGTGTTCAATGCCAAAAAAACATCCAAATATTAAAAAACAGTTGTTACACATAAAGTCTCCATCCAAGTTGAACTTTCAATAAAAAGGTACTTTATCACGGCTACAGTGAACTTTGAATTATTTTACTTTAACCACAATGACAGATTTGAATTATTTTACTTTATCCACCAATGTGAATCGATAGTAAAATATTTATACAAGGTGAAAAATCTTTGTAGTTTTTCTAAAAGGAATTAAAGAGAACCGTGATTATGGTCCGTTAGGTCAGTTGGTTAGAGCATCATGCTAATAACGCGAAGGTCGTGGGTTCGATCCCCCCTCCGGGCCAATGTTCTTATTTTGAAATTCCGTGAGTGTTAAATGTGTGTTCAATGCCAAAAAAACCATCCAAATATTAGACAACAGTTGTTACACATAAAGTCTGAGTCCACGTTGAACTTTCAATAAAAAGTTACTTTATCACGTGCTACAGTGAACTTTGAATTATTTTACTTTAACCACAATGACAGATTTGAATTATTTTACTTTATCCACCAATGTGAATCGATAGTAAAATATTTATGCATGATTAACAATGTCTGTAGTTTTTCAGAAAGGAATTATTGATAACCGTGATCGTGGCCCGTTAGCTCAGTTGGTTAGACCGTCGTGCTAATAACGCGAAGGTCGTGGGTTCGATCCCCCCACGGGCCAATGTCCTTATTTTGAAATTCCGTGAGTGTTAAATGTGTGTTCAATGCCAAAAAAACATCCAAATATTAAAAAACAGTTGTTACACATAAAGTCTCCATCCAAGTTGAACTTTCAATAAAAAGGTACTTTATCACGGCTACAGTGAACTTTGAATTATTTTACTTTAACCACAATGACAGATTTGAATTATTTTACTTTATCCACCAATGTGAATCGATAGTAAAATATTTATACAAGGTGAAAAATCTTTGTAGTTTTTCTAAAAGGAATTAAAGAGAACCGTGATTATGGTCCGTTAGGTCAGTTGGTTAGAGCATCATGCTAATAACGCGAAGGTCGTGAATTCAAGTCCCCCATGGACAAATGTTATTATTTTGAAATTCTGTGAGTGTTAAATGTGTGTTTAATGGTAAAAAAAGGCAAAATATTAATCAACAGTTGTTACAGATAGTTTCTTCTTCGAAGTTTAATTTTCAATAAAAATATACTATATCATGTGCATCAGTGAACTTGGAATTATTTTACATTAGTCACAATGAAAGATTTGAATTATTTTAATTTATCCACGAATGTGAATTGATAGTAAAATATTTATGCATGGTGAATAATGTGTGTAGTTTTTCAGAAAGGAATTAATGATAACCGTGATCATGGCCCGTTAGCTCAGTTGGTTAGAGCGTCGTGCTAATAACGCGAAGGTCGTGGGTTCGATCCCCCCACGGGCCAATGTTCTTATTTTGAAATTCCGTGAGTGTTAAATGTGTTCAATGCTAAAAAAACTTCCAAATATTAAAAAACAGTTGTTACACACAAAGTCTCCGTCCAAGTTGAATTCTCAATAAAAGGTATTTTATTACGGCTACAGTGAACTTTGAATTATTTTACTTTAACCACAATGACTGATTTGAATTATTTTACTTTATCCACCAATATGAATCGATAGTAAAATATTTATGCATGGTGAACAATGTTTGTCGTTTTTCAAAAAGGAATTAATGATAACCGTGATCATGGCCTGTTAGCTCAGTTGGTTAGAGCGTCGTGCTAATAACGCGAAAGTCGTGGGTTCGATCCCCCCACGGGCCAATGTTCTTATTTTCAAATTCCGTGAGTGTAAAATGTATGTTCAATGCTCAAAAACGGCTAAATATTAAACAACAGTTGTTACACATAAAGTCTCCGTCCAAGTTGAACTTTCAATAAAAAGGCACTTTATCACGTGCATCAGTGAATTTTGAATTATATTACATTAACCACAATAAAAGATTTGAATTATTTTATGTTATCCACCAATGTGAATCGATAGTAAAATATTTATACAAGGTGAAAAATCTTTCTAGTTTTTCTGAAAGGAATTAAAGAGAACCGTGATGATGGTCCGTTAGGTCAGTTGGTTAGAGCGTCGTGCAAATAACGCGAAGGTCGTGTATTCAATTGCCCCACGGGGCAATGTTCTTATTTTGAATTTCTGTGAGTGTTAAGTTTCATTTTCAATAAAAAGATACTATATCATGTGCATCAGTGAACTTTGAATTATTTTATCTTAGTCACAATGAAAGATTTGAATTATTTTAATTTATCCACGAATGTGAATTGATAGTAAAATATTTATGCATGGTGAACAATGTGTGTAGTTTTTCAGAAAGGAATTAATGATAACCGTGATCATGGCCCGTTAGCTCAGTTGGTTAGAGCGTCGTGCTAATAACGCGAAGGTCGTGGGTTCGATCCCCCCACGGGCCAATGTTCTTATTTTGAAATTCAGTGAGTGTTAAATGTGTTTCAATGCTAAAAAACGGCTAATTATTAAACAACAGTTGTTACACATAAAGTCTCCGTCCAAGTTGAACTTTCAATAAAAAGGTATTTTATCACGTGCATCAGTGAACTTTGAATTATTTTACTTTAACCACAATGACAGATTTGAATTATTTTACTTTATCCACCAATGTGAATCGATAGTAAAATATTTATGCCTGTTAACATGTTTGTAGTTTTTCAGAAAGGAATTAATGATAACCGTGATCATGGCCCGTTAGCTCAGTTGGTTAGAGCGTCGTGCTAATAACGCGAAGGTCGTGGGTTCGATCCCCCCACGGGCCAATGTTCTTATTTTCAAATTCCGTGAGTGTTAAATGTGTGTTCAATGCTCAAAAACGGCTAATTATTAAACAACAGTTGTTACACATAAAGTCTCCGTCCAAGTTGAACTTTCAATAAAAAGGCACTTTATCACGTGCATCAGTGAACTTTGAATTATTTTACATTAACCACAATAAAGATTTGAATTATTTTATGTTATCCACCAATGTGAATCGATAGTAAAATATTTATACAAGGTGAAAAATCTTTCTAGTTTTTCTGAAAGGAATTAAAGAGAACCGTGATGATGGTCCGTTAGGTCAGTTGGTTAGAGCGTCGTGCAAATAACGCGAAGGTCGTGTATTCAATTCCCCCACGGACCAATGTTCTTATTTTGAATTTCTGTGAGTGTTAAGTTTCATTTTCAATAAAAAGATACTATATCATGTGCATCAGTGAACTTTGAATTATTTTACCTTAGTCACAATGAAAGATTTGAATTATTTTAATTTATCCACGAATGTGAATTGATAGTAAAATATTTATGCATGGTGAACAATGTGTGTAGTTTTTCAGAAAGGAATTAATGATAACCGTGATCATGGCCCGTTAGCTCAGTTGGTTAGAGCGTCGTGCTAATAACGCGAAGGTCGTGGGTTCGATCCCCCCACGGGCCAATGTTCTTATTTTGAAATTCAGTGAGTGTTAAATGTGTTTCAATGCTCAAAACGGCCAAATATTGATTAAAAGTTGTTACACATAAAGTCTCCGTCCAAGTTGAACTTTCAATAAAAAGGTATTTTATCACGTGCATCAGTGAACTTTGAATTATTTTACTTTAACCACAATGACAGATTTGAATTATTTTACTTTATCCACCAATGTGAATCGATAGTAAAATATTTATGCATGATTAACAATGATTGAATTTTTTCAGAAAGGAATTAATGATAACCGTGATCATGGCCCTTTAGCTCAGTTGGTTAGAGCGTCGTGCTAATAACGCGAAGGTCGTGGGTTCGATCCCCCCACGGGCCAATGTTCTTGTTTATAAATTCCGTGAGTGTTAAAATGTGTGTTCAATGCTCAAAAACGGCTAAATGTTAAACAACAGTTGTTACACATAAAGTCTCCGTCCAAGTTGAACTTTCAATAAAAAGGCACTTTATCACGTGCATCAGTGAATTTTGAATTATGTTACATTAACCACAATAAAGATTTGAATTATTTTATGTTATCCACTAATGTGAATCGATAGTAAAATATTTATACAAGGTGAAAAATCTTTCTAGTTTTTCTGAAAGGAATTAAAGAGAACCGTGATGATGGTCCGTTAGGTCAGTTGGTTAGAGCGTCGTGCAAATAACGCGAAGGTCGTGTATTCAATTCCCCCACGGGACAATGTTCTTATTTTGAAATTCTGTGAGTGTTAAGTTTCATTTTCAATAAAAAGATACTATATCATGTGCATCAGTGAACTTGGAATTATTTTACATTAGTCACAATGAAAGATTTGAATTATTTTAATTTATCCACGAATGTGAATTGATAGTAAAATATTTATGCATGGTGAATAATGTGTGTAGTTTTTCAGAAAGGAATTAATGATAACCGTGATCATGGCCCGTTAGCTCAGTTGGTTAGAGCGTCGTGCTAATAACGCGAAGGTCGTGGGTTCGATCCCCCCACGGGCCAATGTTCTTATTTTGAAATTCCGTGAGTGTTAAATGTGTTTTCAATGCTAAAAAACGGCTAATTATTAAACAACAGTTGTTACACATAAAGTCTCCGTCCAAGTTGAACTCTCAATAAAAAGGTATTTTATTACGGCTACAGTGAACTTTGAATTATTTTACTTTAACCACAATGACAGATTTGAATTATTTTACTTTATCCACCAATATGAATCGATAGTAAAATATTTATGCATGGTGAACAATGTTTGTCGTTTTTCAAAAAGGAATTAATGATAACCGTGATCATGGCCCGTTAGCTCAGTTGGTTAGAGCGTCGTGCTAATAACGCGAAGGTCGTGGGTTCGATCCCCCCACGGGCCAATGTTCTTATTTTGAAATTCAGTGAGTGTTAAATGTGTTTTCAATGCTAAAAAACGGCTAATTATTAAACAACAGTTGTTACACATAAAGTCTCCGTCCAAGTTGAACTTTCAATAAAAAGGTATTTTATCACGTGCATCAGTGAACTTTGAATTATTTTACTTTAACCACAATGACAGATTTGAATTATTTTATGTTATCCACCAATGTGAATCGATAGTAAAATATTCATACAAGGTGAAAAATCTTTCTAGTTTTTCTGAAAGGAATTAAAGAGAACCGTGATGATGGTCCGTTAGGTCAGTTGGTTAGAGCGTCGTGCAAATAACGCGAAGGTCGTGTATTCAATTCCCCCACGGACCAATGTTCTTATTTTGAAATTCTGTGAGTGTTAAGTTCATTTTCAATAAAAAGATACTATATCATGTGCATCAGTGAACTTGGAATTATTTTACATTAGTCACAATGAAAGATTTGAATTATTTTAATTTATCCATGAATGTGAATTGATAGTAAAATATTTATGCATGGTGAATAATGTGTGTAGTTTTTCAGAAAGGAATTAATGATAACCGTGATCATGGCCCGTTAGCTCAGTTGGTTAGAGCGTCGTGCTAATAACGCGAAGGTCGTGGGTTCGATCCCCCCACGGGCCAATGTTCTTATTTTGAAATTCCGTGAGTGTTAAATGTGTGTTCAATGCTAAAAAACGGCTAATTATTAATTAACAGTTGTTACACATAAAGTCTCCGTCCAAGTTGAACTCTCAATAAAAAGGTATTTTATTACGGCTACAGTGAACTTTGAATTATTTTACTTTAACCACAATGACTGATTTGAATTATTTTACTTTATCCACCAATGTGAATCGATAGTAAAATATTTATGCATGGTGAACAATGTTTGTAGTTTTTCAGAAAGGAATTAATGATAACCGTGATCATGGCCCGTTAGCTCAGTTGGTTAGAGCGTCGTGCTAATAACGCGAAGGTCGTGGGTTCGATCCCCCCACGGGCCAATGTTCTTATTTTGAAATTCAGTGAGTGTTAAATGTGTTTTCAATGCTAAAAAACGGCTAATTATTAAACAACAGTTGTTACACATAAAGTCTCCGTCCAAGTTGAACTTTCAATAAAAAGGTATTTTATCACGTGCATCAGTGAACTTTGAATTATTTTACTTTAACCACAATGACAGATTTGAATTATTTTACTTTATCCACCAATGTGAATCGATAGTAAAATATTTATGCATGATTAACAATGTTTGAATTTTTTCAGAAAGGAATTAATGATAACCGTGATCATGGCCTGTTAGCTCAGTTGGTTAGAGCGTCGTGCTAATAACGCGAAAGTTGTGGGTCCGATCCCCCCACGGGCCAATATTCTTATTTTCAAATTCCGTGAGTGTAAAATGTGTGTTCAATGCTCAAAAACGGCTAAATATTAAACAACAGTTGTTACACATAAAGTCTCCGTCCAAGTTGAACTTTCAATAAAAAGGCACTTTATCACGTGCATCAGTGAATTTTGAATTATATTACATTAACAACAATAAAAGATTTGAAATATTTTATGTTATCCACCAATGTGAATCGATAGTAAAATATTTATACAAGGTGAAAAATCTTTCTAGTTTTTCTGAAAGGAATTAAAGAGAACCGTGATGATGGTCCGTTAGGTCAGTTGGTTAGAGCGTCGTGCAAATAACGCGAAGGTCGTGTATTCAATTGCCCCACGGGCCAATGTTCTTATTTTGAATTTCTGTGAGTGTTAAGTTTCATTTTCAATAAAAAGATACTATATCATGTGCATCAGTGAACTTTGAATTATTTTATCTTAGTCACAATAAAAGATTTGAATTATTTTAATTTATCCACGAATGTGAATTGATAGTAAAATATTTATGCATGGTGAACAATGTGTGTAGTTTTTAAGAAAGGAATTAATGTTAACCGTGATCATGGCCCGTTAGCTCAGTTGGTTAGAGCGTCGTGCTAATAACGCGAAGGTCGTGGGTTCGATCCCCCCACGGGCCAATGTTCTTATTTTGAAATTCAGTGAGTGTTAAGGGGACTGGGACGTCAAATACCTTCAAAAAATTTATTTTTGAATTTGTGGCTTAAAAAATAGAGCAGATTCTACAGATTACAAAAATATATAATTTATGTACTTTTTGACACTCTAACAACAATTATTAGCAACTTAAAAATGTAAACGTACATTTAAATCCCATATAATGGGAAAGTGTTTTTTGCGTTTTTCTCAAAATATGATTTTTTCATGTAATGGTACACTTTCTGCAAAATCTGTTGCAAGTACATCTCTGAAATTTTAAAAGTCAATAGAATAAGTGCTGTTGTATCAATATGACCTATTTTTTATTTTTAAACCTTAAGATATTTTTGTAAATGGTGAAAATGTATGACAAAAATATGCAAATTTCTGATAAGTGAAATTTAAAATTTTTTAAAATTTTTTAAAAAAGTGTAACAAAGACTTAAATGGGTTCACTATATAAAATAAACTGTGTATAATCATCACACAAGATTTCAAGGTAAGATTTTCACTAAATTTTTGAAAAAGTGTTACAAAGTGAATACCTCAAAAATTTCAGGGGGAAAAGTATTTTTGTTTATATTGTTATTTGAAATTTACTTTTCAATCCAAAAATAATTTTTTTTTTATCTTAAAATATTCATAAAGGTCTTACTAAATTAACATAAAAAAAATCATAATGATACATGCATATTTGTATAAGATATGGGCTTTAAAAGAATAGCCCAAATTTCCAACTTCTTAGTTGTCGAAGACGTCCCAGTCCCCTAAATGTGTTTTCAAAGCTAAAAAACGGCTAATTATTAAACAACAGTTGTTACACATAAAGTCTCCGTCCAAGTTGATTTTTCAATAAAAAGGTATTTTATCACGTGCATCAGTGAACTTTGAATTATTTTACTTTAACCACAATGACAGATTTGAATTATTTTACTTTATCCACCAATGTGAATCGATAGTAAAATATTTATGCCTGTTTAACATTGTTTGAATTTTTTCAGAAAGGAATTAATGACAACCGTTATCATGGCCCGTTAGCTCAGTTGGTTAGAGCGTCGTGCTAATAACGCGAAGGTCATGGGTTCGATCCCCCCACGGGCCAATGTTCTTATTTTCAAATTCCGTGAGTGTAAAATGTGTGTTCAATGCTCAAAAACGGATAAATATTGAACAAAAGTTGTTACACATAAAGTCTCCGTCCAAGTTGAACTTTCAATAAAAAGGCACTTTATCACGTGCATCAGTGAATTTTGAATTATGTTACATTAACCACAATAAAAGATTTGAATTATTTTACTTTATCCACCAATATGAATCGATAGTAAAATATTTATGCATGGTGAACAATGTTTGTCGTTTTTCAAAAAGGAATTAATGATAACCGTGATCATGGCCCGTTAGCTCAGTTGGTTAGAGCGTCGTGCTAATAACGCGAAGGTCGTGGGTTCGATCCCCCCACGGGCCAATGTTCTTATTTTGAAATTCAGTGAGTGTTAAATGTGTTTTCAATGCTAAAAAAACGGATAAGAACATTAAACACCATTTGTTACACATAAAGTCTCCGTCCAAGTTGAACTTTCAATAAAAAGGTATTTTATCACGTGCATCAGTGAACTTGAATTATTTTACTTTAACCACAATAACAGATTTGAATTATTTTATGTTATCCACCAATGTGAATCGATAGTAAAATATTCATAGAAGGTGAAAAATCTTTCTAGTTTTTCTGAAAGGAATTAAAGAGAACCGTGATGATGGTCCATTAGGTCAGTTGGTTAGAGCGTCGTGCAAATAACGCGAAGGTCGGGTATTCAATTCCCCCACGGACCAATGTTCTTATTTTGAAATTCTGTGAGTGTTAAGTTTCATTTTCAATAAAAAGATACTATATCATGTGCATCAGTGAACTTTGAATTATTTTACCTTAGTCACAATGAAAGATTTGAATTATTTTAATTTATCCATGAATGTGAATTGATAGTAAAATATTTATGCATGGTGAACAATGTGTGTAGTTTTTCAGAAAGGAATTAATGATAACCGTGATAATGGCCCGTTAGCTCAGTTGGTTAGAGCGTCGTGCTAATAACGCGGAGGTCGTGGGTTCGATCCCCAGACGGGCCAATGTTCTTATTTTGAAATTCCGTGAGTGTTAAATGTGTGTTCAATGCTAAAAAACGGCTAATTATTAATTAACAGTTGTTACATATAATGTCTCCGTCCAAGTTGAACTTTAAATAAAAAGGTATTTTATCACGTGCATCAGTGAACTTTGAATTACTTTACTTTAACCACAATGACTGATTTGAATTATTTTACTTTATCCAACAATGTGTATCGATAGTAAAATATTTATGCATGGTGAACAATGTTTGTAGTTTTTCAGAAAGGAATTAATGATAACCGTGATCATGGCCCGTTAGCTCAGTTGGTTAGAGCGTCGTGCTAATAACGCGAAGGTCGTGGGTTCGAACCCCCAACGGGCAAATGTTCTTATTTTGAAATTCAGTGAGTGTTAAATGTGTTTTCAATGCTAAAAAACGGCTAATTATTAAACAACAGTTGTTACACATAAAGTCTCCGTCCAAGTTGAACTTTCAATAAAAAGGTATTTTATCACGTGCATCAGTGAACTTTGAATTATTTTACTTTAACCACAATGACAGATTTGAATTATTTTACTTTATCCACCAATGTGAATCGATAGTAAAATATTTATGCATGATTAACAATGTTTGAATTTTTTCAGAAAGGAATTAATGATAACCGTGATCATGGCCTGTTAGCTCAGTTGGTTAGAACGTCGTGCTAATAACGCGAAAGTTGTGGGTCCGATCCCCCCCACGGGCCAATAGTCTTATTTTCAAATTCCGTGAGTGTTAAATGTGTTTTCAATGCTCAAAAACGGCTAATTATTAAACAACAGTTGTTACACATAAAGTCTCCGTCCAAGTTGAACTTTCAATAAAAAGGCACTACATCACGTGCATCAGTGAACTTTGAATTATATTACATTAACCACAATGAAAGATTTGAATTATTTTATGTTATCCACCAATGTGAATCGATAGTAAAATATTCATACAAGGTGAAAAATCTTTCTAGTTTTTCTGAAAGGAATTAAAGAGAACCGTGATGATGGTCCGTTAGGTCAGTTGGTTAGAGCGTCGTGCAAATAACGCGAAGGTCGTGTATTCAATTGCCCCACGGACCAATGTTCTTATTTTGAAATTCTGTGAGTGTTAAGTTTCATTTTCAATAAAAAGATACTATATCATGTGCATCAGTGAACTTGGAATTATTTTACATTAGTCACAATGAAAGATTTGAATTATTTTAATTTATCCACGAATGTGAATTGATAGTAAAATATTTATGCATGGTGAACTAATGTGTGTAGTTTTTCAGAAAGGAATTAATGATAACCGTGATCATGGCCCGTTAGCTCAGTTGGTTAGAGCGTCGTGCTAATAACGCGAAGGTCGTGGGTTCGATCCCCCCACGGGCCAATGTTCTTATTTTGAAATTCAGTGAGTGTTAAATGTGTTTCAATGCTAAAAACGGCTAATTATTAATTAACAGTTGTTACACATAAAGTCTCCGTCCAAGTTGAACTTTCAATAAAAAGGTATTTTATCACGTGCATCAGTGAACTTTGAATTATTTTACTTTAACCACAATGACTGATTTGAATTATTTTACTTTATCCACCAATATGAATCGATAGTAAAATATTTATGCATGGTGAACAATGTTTGTCGTTTTTCAAAAAGGAATTAATGATAACCGTGATCATGGCCCGTTAGCTCAGTTGGTTAGAGCGTCGTGCTAATAACGCGAAGGTCGTGGGTTCGATCCCCCCACGGGCCAATGTTCTCATTTTGAAATTCCGTCAGTGTTAAATGTGTGTTCAATGCCAAAAAAACATCCAAATATTAAAAAACAGTTGGTACACATAAAGTCTCCTTCCAAGTTGAACTCTCAATAAAAAGGTATTTTATTACGGCTACAGTGAACTTTGAATTATTTTACTTTAACCACAATGACTCATTTGAATTATTTTCCTTTATCCACCAATATGAATCGATAGTAAAATATTTATGCATGGTGAACAATGTTTGTCGTTTTTCAAAAAGGAATTAATGATAACCGTGATCATGGCCCGTTAGCTCAGTTGGCTAGAGCGTCGTGCTAATAACGCGAAGGTCGTGGGTTCGATCCCCCCACGGGCCAATGTTATTATTTTGAAACTCGGTGAGTGTTAAATGTGTTTTCAATGCTAAAAACGGCTAATTATTAAACAACAGTTGTTACACATAAAGTCTCCGTCCAAGTTGAACTTTCAATAAAAAGGTATTTTATCACGTGTATCAGTGAACTTTGAATTATTTTATTTTAACCACAATGTCAGATTTGAATTATTTATGTTATCCACCAATGTGAATCGATAGTAAAATATTCATACAAGGTGAAAAATCTTTCTAGTTTTTCTGAAAGGAATTAAAGAGAACCGTGATGATGGTCCGTTAGGTCAGTTGGTTAGAGCGTCGTGCAAATAACGCGAAGGTCGTGTATTCAATTCCCCCACGGACCAATGTTCTTATTTTGAAATTCTGTGAGTGTTAAGTTTCATTTTCAATAAAAAGATACTATATCATGTGCATCAGTGAACTTGGAATTATTTTACATTAGTCACAATGAAAGATTTGAATTATTTTAATTTATCCACGAATGTGAATTGATAGTAAAATATTTATGCATGGTGAATAATGTGTGTAGTTTTTCAGAAAGGAATTAATGATAACCGTGATCATGGCCCGTTAGCTCAGTTGGTTAGAGCGTCGTGCTAATAACGCGAAGGTCGTGGGTTCGATCCCCCCACGGGCCAATGTTCTTATTTTGAAATTCCGTGAGTGTTAAATGTATTCAATGCTAAAAAACGGCTAATTATTAATTAACAGTTGTTACACATAAAGTCTCCGTCCAAGTTGAACTCTCAATAAAAAGGTATTTTATTACGGCTACAGTGAACTTTGAATTATTTTACTTTAACCACAATGACTGATTTGAATTATTTTACTTTATCCACCAATATGAATCGATAGTAAAATATTTATGCATGGTGAACAATGTTTGTCGTTTTTCAAAAAGGAATTAATGATAACCGTGATCATGGCCCGTTAGCTCAGTTGGTTAGAGCGTCGTGCTAATAACGCGAAGGTCGTGGGTTCGATCCCCCCACGGGCCAATGTTCTTATTTTGAAATTCAGTGAGTGTTAAATGTGTTTTCAATGCTAAAAAACGGCTAATTATTAAACACCATTTGTTACACATAAAGTCTCCGTCCAAGTTGAACTTTCAATAAAAAGGTATTTTATCACGTGCATCAGTGAACTTTGAATTATTTTACTTTAACCACAATAACAGATTTGAATTATTTTATGTTATCCACCAATGTGAATCGATAGTAAAATATTCATACAAGGTGAAAAATCTTTCTAGTTTTTCTGAAAGGAATTAAAGAGAACCGTGATGATGGTCCGTTAGGTCAGTTGGTTAGAGCGTCGTGCAAATAACGCGAAGGTCGTGTATTCAATTCCCCCACGGACCAATGTTCTTATTTTGAAATTCTGTGAGTGTTAAGTTTCATTTTCAATAAAAAGATACTATATCATGTGCATCAGTGAACTTGGAATTATTTTACATTAGTCACAATGAAAGATTTGAATTATTTTAATTTATCCACGAATGTGAATTGATAGTAAAATATTTATGCATGGTGAATAATGTGTGTAGTTTTTCAGAAAGGAATTAATGATAACCGTGATCATGGCCCGTTAGCTCAGTTGGTTAGAGCGTCGTGCTAATAACGCGAAGGTCGTGGGTTCGATCCCCCCACGGGCCAATGTTCTTATTTTGAAATTCCGTGAGTGTTAAATGTGTTCAATGCTAAAAAAACGGCTAATTATTAAACAACAGTTGTTACACATAAAGTCTCCGTCCAAGTTGAACTCTCAATAAAAAGGTATTTTATTACGGCTACAGTGAACTTTGAATTATTTTACTTTAACCACAATGACTCATTTGAATTATTTTCCTTTATCCACCAATATGAATCGATAGTAAAATATTTATGCATGGTGAACAATGTTTGTCGTTTTTCAAAAAGGAATTAATGATAACCGTGATCATGGCCCGTTAGCTCAGTTGGCTAGAGCGTCGTGCTAATAACGCGAAGGTCGTGGGTTCGATCCCCCCACGGGCCAATGTTATTATTTTGAAACTCGGTGAGTGTTAAATGTGTTTTCAATGCTAAAAACGGCTAATTATTAAACAACAGTTGTTACACATAAAGTCTCCGTCCAAGTTGAACTTTCAATAAAAAGGTATTTTATCACGTGTATCAGTGAACTTTGAATTATTTTATTTTAACCACAATGTCAGATTTGAATTATTTATGTTATCCACCAATGTGAATCGATAGTAAAATATTCATACAAGGTGAAAAATCTTTCTAGTTTTTCTGAAAGGAATTAAAGAGAACCGTGATGATGGTCCGTTAGGTCAGTTGGTTAGAGCGTCGTGCAAATAACGCGAAGGTCGTGTATTCAATTCCCCCACGGACCAATGTTCTTATTTTGAAATTCTGTGAGTGTTAAGTTTCATTTTCAATAAAAAGATACTATATCATGTGCATCAGTGAACTTGGAATTATTTTACATTAGTCACAATGAAAGATTTGAATTATTTTAATTTATCCACGAATGTGAATTGATAGTAAAATATTTATGCATGGTGAATAATGTGTGTAGTTTTTCAGAAAGGAATTAATGATAACCGTGATCATGGCCCGTTAGCTCAGTTGGTTAGAGCGTCGTGCTAATAACGCGAAGGTCGTGGGTTCGATCCCCCCACGGGCCAATGTTCTTATTTTGAAATTCATTGAGTGTTAAATGTGTTCACTGCTAAAAAACGGCTAATTATTAATTAACAGTTGTTACACATAAAGTCTCCGTCCAAGTTGAACTCTCAATAAAAAGGTATTTTATTACGGCTACAGTGAACTTTGAATTATTTTACTTTAACCACAATGACTGATTTGAATTATTTTACTTTATCCACCAATATGAATCGATAGTAAAATATTTATGCATGGTGAACAATGTTTGTCGTTTTTCAAAAAGGAATTAATGATAACCGTGATCATGGCCCGTTAGCTCAGTTGGTTAGAGCGTCGTGCTAATAATGCGAAGGTCGTGGGTTCGATCCCCCCACGGGCCAATGTTCTTATTTTGAAATTCCGTGAGTGTTAAATGTGTGTTCAATGCCAAAAAAACATCCAAATATTAAAAAACAGTTGGTACACATAAAGTCTCCTTCGAAGTTGAACTCTCAATAAAAAGGTATTTTATTACGGCTACAGTGAACTTTGAATTATTTTACTTTAACCACAATGACTCATTTGAATTATTTTGCTTTATCCACCAATATGAATCGATAGTAAAATATTTATGCATGGTAAACAATGTTTGTCGTTTTTCAAAAAGGAATTAATGATAACCGTGATCATGGCCCGTTAGCTCAGTTGGTTAGAGCGTCGTGCTAATAACGCGAAGGTCGTGGGTTCGATCCCCCCACGGGCCAATGTTATTATTTTGAAATTCGGTGAGTGTTAAATGTGTTTTCAATGCTAAAAAACGGCTAATTATTAAACAACAGTTGTTACACATAAAGTCTCCGTCCAAGTTGAACTTTCAATAAAAAGGTATTTTATCACGTGTATCAGTGAACTTTGAATTATTTTATTTTAACCACAATGACAGATTTGAATTATTTATGTTATCCACCAATGTGAATCGATAGTAAAATATTCATACAAGGTGAAAAATCTTTCTAGTTTTTCTGAAAGGAATTAAAGAGAACCGTGATGATGGTCCGTTAGGTCAGTTGGTTAGAGCGTCGTGCAAATAACGCGAAGGTCGTGTATTCAATTCACCCACGGACCAATGTTCTTATTTTGAAATTCTGTGAGTGTTAAGTTTCATTTTCAATAAAAAGATACTATATCATGTGCATCAGTGAACTTGGAATTATTTTACATTAGTCACAATGAAAGATTTGAATTATTTTAATTTATCCACGAATGTGAATTGATAGTAAAATATTTATGCATGGTGAATAATGTGTGTAGTTTTTCAGAAAGGAATTAATGATAACCGTGATCATGGCCCGTTAGCTCAGTTGGTTAGAGCGTCGTGCTAATAACGCGAAGGTCGTGGGTTCGATCCCCCCACGGGCCAATGTTCTTATTTTGAAATTCCGTGAGTGTTAAATGTATTCAATGCTAAAAAACGGCTAATATTAAAAAACAGTTGGTACACATAAAGTCTCCGTCCAAGTTGAACTCTCAATAAAAAGGTATTTTATTACGGCTACAGTGAACTTTGAATTATTTTACTTTAACCACAATGACTGATTTGAATTATTTTACTTTATCCACCAATATGAATCGATAGTAAAATATTTATGCATGGTGAACAATGTTTGTCGTTTTTCAAAAAGGAATTAATGATAACCGTGATCATGGCCCGTTAGCTCAGTTGGTTAGAGCGTCGTGCTAATAACGCGAAGGTCGTGGGTTCGATCCCCCCACGGGCCAATGTTCTTATTTTGAAATTCCGTGAGTGTTAAATGTGTTTCAATGCCTAAAAAACAGCTAATTATAATTAACAGTTGTTACACATAAAGTCTCCGTCCAAGTTGAACTCTCAATAAAAAGGTATTTTATTACGGCTACAGTGAACTTTGAATTATTTTACTTTAACCACAATGACTCATTTGAATTATTTTACTTTATCCACCAATATGAATCGATAGTAAAATATTTATGCATGGTGAACAATGTTTGTCGTTTTTCAAAAAGGAATTAATGATAACCGTGATCATGGCCCGTTAGCTCAGTTGGTTAGAGCGTCGTGCTAATAACGCGAAGGTCGTGGGTTCGATCCCCCCACGGGCCAATGTTATTATTTTGAAATTCAGGTGAGTGTTAAATGTGTTTTCAATGCTAAAAAACGGCTAATTATTAAACAACAGTTGTTACACATAAAGTCTCCGTCCAAGTTGAACTTTCAATAAAAAGGTATTTTATCACGTGCATCAGTGAACTTTGAATTATTTTACTTTAACCACAATGACAGATTTGAATTATTTATGTTATCCACCAATGTGAATCGATAGTAAAATATTCATACAAGGTGAAAAATCTTTCTAGTTTTTCTGAAAGGAATTAAAGAGAACCGTGATGATGGTCCGTTAGGTCAGTTGGTTAGAGCGTCGTGCAAATAACGCGAAGGTCGTGTATTCAATTCCCCCACGGACCAATGTTCTTATTTTGAAATTCTGTGAGTGTTAAGTTTCATTTTCAATAAAAAGATACTATATCATGTGCATCAGTGAACTTGGAATTATTTTACATTAGTCACAATGAAAGATTTGAATTATTTTAATTTATCCACGAATGTGAATTGATAGTAAAATATTTATGCATGGTGAATAATGTGTGTAGTTTTTCAGAAAGGAATTAATGATAACCGTGATCATGGCCCGTTAGCTCAGTTGGTTAGAGCGTCGTGCTAATAACGCGAAGGTCGTGGGTTCGATCCCCCCACGGGCCAATGTTCTTATTTTGAAATTCCGTGAGTGTTAAATGTGTTCAATGCTAAAAAACGGCTAATTATTAATTAACAGTTGTTACACATAAAGTCTCCGTCCAAGTTGAACTCCCAATAAAAAGGTATTTTATTACGGCTACAGTGAACTTTGAATTATTTTACTTTAACCACAATGACTGATTTGAATTATTTTACTTTATCCACCAATATGAATCGATAGTAAAATATTTATGCATGGTGAACAATGTTTGTCGTTTTTCAAAAAGGAATTAATGATAACCGTGATTATGGCCCGTTAGCTCAGTTGGTTAGAGCGTCGTGCTAATAACGCGAAGGTCGTGGGTTCGATCCCCCCACGGGCCAATGTTCTTATTTTGAAATTCAGTGAGTGTTAAATGTGTTTTCAATGCTAAAAAACGGCTAATTATTAAACAACAGTTGTTACACATAAAGTCTCCGTCCAAGTTGAACTTTCAATAAAAAGGTATTTTATCACGTGCATCAGTGAACTTTGAATTATTTTACTTTAACCACATTACAGATTTGAATTATTTTATGTTATCCACCAATGTGAATCGATAGTAAAATATTCATACAAGGTGAAAAATCTTTCTAGTTTTTCTGAAAGGAATTAAAGAGAACCGTGATGATGGTCCGTTAGGTCAGTTGGTTAGAGCGTCGTGCAAATAACGCGAAGGTCGTGTATTCAATTCCCCCACGGACCAATGTTCTTATTTTGAAATTCTGTGAGTGTTAAGTTTCATTTTCAATAAAAAGATACTATATCATGTGCATCAGTGAACTTGGAATTATTTTACATTAGTCACAATGAAAGATTTGAATTATTTTAATTTATCCACGAATGTGAATTGATAGTAAAATATTTATGCATGGTGAATAATGTGTGTAGTTTTTCAGAAAGGAATTAATGATAACCGTGATCATGGCCCGTTAGCTCAGTTGGTTAGAGCGTCGTGCTAATAACGCGAAGGTCGTGGGTTCGATCCCCCCACGGGCCAATGTTCTTATTTTGAAATTCCGTGAGTGTTAAATGTGTTCAATGCTAAAAAACGGCTAATTATTAATTAACAGTTGTTACACATAAAGTCTCCGTCCAAGTTGAACTCCCAATAAAAAGGTATTTTATTACGGCTACAGTGAACTTTGAATTATTTTACTTTAACCACAATGACTGATTTGAATTATTTTACTTTATCCACCAATATGAATCGATAGTAAAATATTTATGCATGGTGAACAATGTTTGTCGTTTTTCAAAAAGGAATTAATGATAACCGTGATCATGGCCCGTTAGCTCAGTTGGTTAGAGCGTCGTGCTAATAATGCGAAGGTCGTGGGTTCGATCCCCCACGGGCCAATGTTCTTATTTTGAAATTCCGTCAGTGTTAAATGTGTGTTCAATGCCAAAAAAACATCCAAATATTAAAAAACAGTTGGTACACATAAAGTCTCCTTCGAAGTTGAACTCTCAATAAAAAGGTATTTTATTACGGCTACAGTGAACTTTGAATTATTTTACTTTAACCACAATGACTCATTTGAATTATTTTACTTTATCCACCAATATGAATCGATAGTAAAATATTTATGCATGGTAAACAATGTTTGTCGTTTTTCAAAAAGGAATTAATGATAACCGTGATCATGGCCCGTTAGCTCAGTTGGTTAGAGCGTCGTGCTAATAACGCGAAGGTCGTGGGTTCGATCCCCCCACGGGCCAATGTTATTATTTTGAAATTCGGTGAGTGTTAAATGTGTTTTCAATGCTAAAAAACGGCTAATTATTAAACAACAGTTGTTACACATAAAGTCTCCGTCCAAGTTGAACTCTCAATAAAAAGGTATTTTATTACGGCTACAGTGAACTTTGAATTATTTTACTTTAACCACAATGACTGATTTGAATTATTTTACTTTATCCACCAATATGAATCGATAGTAAAATATTTATGCATGGTGAACAATGTTTGTCGTTTTTCAAAAAGGAATTAATGATAACCGTGATCATGGCCCGTTAGCTCAGTTGGTTAGAGCGTCGTGCTAATAACGCGAAGGTCGTGGGTTCGATCCCCCCACGGGCCAATGTTATTATTTTGAAATTCGGTGAGTGTTAAATGTGTTTTCAATGCTAAAAAACGGCTAATTATTAAACAACAGTTGTTACACATAAAGTCTCCGTCCAAGTTGAACTTTCAATAAAAAGGTATTTTATCACGTGCATCAGTGAACTTTGAATTATTTTATTTTAACCACAATGACAGATTTGAATTATTTATGTTATCCACCAATGTGAATCGATAGTAAAATATTCATACAAGGTGAAAAATCTTTCTAGTTTTTCTGAAAGGAATTAAAGAGAACCGTGATGATGGTCCGTTAGGTCAGTTGGTTAGAGCGTCGTGCAAATAACGCGAAGGTCGTGTATTCAATTCCCCACGGACCAATGTTCTTATTTTGAAATTCTGTGAGTGTTAAGTTTCATTTTCAATAAAAAGATACTATATCATGTGCATCAGTGAACTTGGAATTATTTTACATTAGTCACAATGAAAGATTTGAATTATTTTAATTTATCCACGAATGTGAATTGATAGTAAAATATTTATGCATGGTGAATAATGTGTGTAGTTTTTCAGAAAGGAATTAATGATAACCGTGATCAAGGCCCGTTAGCTCAGTTGGTTAGAGCGTCGTGCTAATAACGCGAAGGTCGTGGGTTCGATCCCCCCACGGGCCAATGTTCTTATTTTGAAATTCATTGAGTGTTAAATGTGTTCACTGCTAAAAAACGGCTAATTATTAATTAACAGTTGTTACACATAAAGTCTCCGTCCAAGTTGAACTCTCAATAAAAAGGTATTTTATTACGGCTACAGTGAACTTTGAATTATTTTACTTTAACCACAATGACTGATTTGAATTATTTTACTTTATCCACCAATATGAATCGATAGTAAAATATTTATGCATGGTGAACAATGTTTGTCGTTTTTCAAAAAGGAATTAATGATAACCGTGATCATGGCCCGTTAGCTCAGTTGGTTAGAGCGTCGTGCTAATAATGCGAAGGTCGTGGGTTCGATCCCCCCACGGGCCAATGCTCTTATTTTGAAATTCCGTGAGTGTTAAATGTGTGTTCAATGCCAAAAAAACATCCAAATATTAAAAAACAGTTGGTACACATAAAGTCTCCTTCGAAGTTGAACTCTCAATAAAAAGGTATTTTATTACGGCTACAGTGAACTTTGAATTATTTTACTTTAACCACAATGACTCATTTGAATTATTTTACTTTATCCACCAATATGAATCGATAGTAAAATATTTATGCATGGTGAACAATGTTTGTCGTTTTTCAAAAAGGAATTAATGATAACCGTGATCATGGCCCGTTAGCTCAGTTGGTTAGAGCGTCGTGCTAATAACGCGAAGGTCGTGGGTTCGATCCCCCCACGGGCCAATGTTATTATTTTGAAATTCGGTGAGTGTTAAATGTGTTTTCAATGCTAAAAAACGGCTAATTATTAAACAACAGTTGTTACACATAAAGTCTCCGTCCAAGTTGAACTTTCAATAAAAAGGTATTTTATCACGTGCATCAGTGAACTTTGAATTATTTTACTTTAACCACAATGACAGATTTGAATTATTTTATGTTATCCACCAATGTGAATCGATAGTAAAATATTCATACAAGGTGAAAAATCTTTCTAGTTTTTCTGAAAGGAATTTAAGAGAACCGTGATGATGGTCCGTTAGGTCAGTTGGTTAGAGCGTCGTGCAAATAACGCGAAGGTCGTGTATTCAATTGCCCCACGGGCCAATGTTCTTATTTTGAAATTCCGTGAGTGTTAAATGTGTTTTCAATGCTAAAAAACGGCTAATTATTAAACAACAGTTGTTACACATAAAGTCTCCGTCCAAGTTGAACTTTCAATAAAAAGGTATTTTATCACGTGTATCAGTGAACTTTGAATTATTTTACTTTAACCACAATACAGATTTGAATTATTTATGTTATCCACCAATGTGAATCGATAGTAAAATATTCATACAAGGTGAAAAATCTTTCTAGTTTTTCTGAAAGGAATTAAAGAGAACCGTGATGATGGTCCGTTAGGTCAGTTGGTTAGAGCGTCGTGCAAATAACGCGAAGGTCGTGTATTCAATTCCCCCACGGACCAATGTTCTTATTTTGAAATTCTGTGAGTGTTAAGTTTCATTTTCAATAAAAAGATACTATATCATGTGCATCAGTGAACTTTGAATTATTTTACTTTAACCACAATGACTGATTTGAATTATTTTACTTTATCCACCAATATGAATCGATAGTAAAATATTTATGCATGGTGAACAATGTTTGTCGTTTTTCAAAAAGGAATTAATGATAACCGTGATCATGGCCCGTTAGCTCAGTTGGTTAGAGCGTCGTGCTAATAACGCGAAGGTCGTGGGTTCGATCCCCCCACGGGCCAATGTTCTTATTTTGAAATTCCGTGAGTGTTAAATGTGTGTTCAATGCCAAAAAACATCCAAATATTAAAAAACAGTTGTTACACATAAAGTCTCCTTCCAAGTTGAACTCTCAATAAAAAGGTATTTTATTACGGCTACAGTGAACTTTGAATTATTTTACTTTAACCACAATGACTGATTTGAATTATTTTACTTTATCCACCAATATGAATCGATAGTAAAATATTTATGCATGGTGAACAATGTTTGTCGTTTTTCAAAAGGAATTAATGATAACCGTGATCATGGCCCGTTAGCTCAGTTGGTTAGAGCGTCGTGCTAATAACGCGAAGGTCGTGGGTTCGATCCCCCCACGGGCCAATGTTATTATTTTGAAATTACGTGAGTGTTAAATGTGTTTTCAATGCTAAAAAACGGCTAATTATTAAACAACAGTTGTTACACATAAAGTCTCCGTCCAAGTTGAACTTTCAATAAAAAGGTATTTTATCACGTGCATCAGTGAACTTTGAATTATTTTAATTTAACCACAATACAGATTTGAATTATTTATGTTATCCACCAATGTGAATCGATAGTAAAATATTCATACAAGGTGAAAAATCTTTCTAGTTTTTCTGAAAGGAATTAAAGAGAACCGTGATGATGGTCCGTTAGGTCAGTTGGTTAGAGCGTCGTGCAAATAACGCGAAGGTCGTGTATTCAATTCCCCCACGGACCAATGTTCTTATTTTGAAATTCTGTGAGTGTTAAGTTTCATTTTCAATAAAAAGATACTATATCATGTGCATCAGTGAACTTGGAATTATTTTACATTAGTCACAATGAAAGATTTGAATTATTTTAATTTATCACGGAATGTGAATTGTGTCGTGGGGTACGACATATAAAAAAAAAAGAAAATAGAAAAGGTGCAGAAAAACCAATTTACAAACTGGACGGAAAATGGAATAGTAAAATGACGCCAGACGATACGAGAAGAATGTCGTGGGGATACGATATGTTAGGAGTTCAAAAAGGGCAGACAACCCAATTAAAGCGGAAAATCGGCGGTGCTATGAGAAAATTTTAATGGCAATTGATCAGACAAAAGACCCGGATGAAGAGAAGAAATTGAAAGTAAACAATTAAGAGTCGAAACAGCGAGGGAAGACATCGAGATGAAAAGGGAATTGTTGACAAAGAGAAGAGGACCCCACACATAGGAGATGTTCTGGGAAAACACATTTCCTAGAAAAATAGGAATGAGTCGAGGACGGGATTGTTCGAGTATAAAACGCCCCTCACTCTAAATGGTTAAAGAAATGATTAGGGGAGGTACAAGTTAACGAATCAAAGTGGAAGTATAAAGAAAAAGGTTGAACATGAGAGACGAATAAAAATGTAAATGGCGGGGCGTTGAGAAGATAATAAAAAATAGAGAGAGTAAGAAGAAAAGGGGATATCATATTGATGGTGACTCTGAGAGTTGGCACCCAAAAATAGAGAGTTGTAGCCTCGTAAGCAAGAAGGCAAAAGAGAATATATGGGAGATTGCGCCCCGATGTAGCGCATCGCTGTAAGCCGGCAACTCAACGATGAAAGGAGCATCAAGGAGCAGCGGAACCGATATAGATTGCCTGAACCCCGCAAGCTAGCATAGAGAACCCTCGGAGCCGACATAGATTGCCTGAACCCCGCAAGCTAGGATAGAGAACCCTCGGAGCCGACATAGATTGCCTGAACCCCGCAAGCTAGCATAGAGAATCCCCGGAGCCGAGATAGATTGCCTGAACCCCTGCAAGCTACCTATGAGATGATAAGAGGTGAGACTCGTAACCACGACGGAGTGCCTAACCCCCACAAGCAACGGATGGAGAACTGATTCGGCCGTTAAAGTCTGCCTATTCCTACGTTATTGAGCGAGTCCGAATACAGACACCAATAGATTCACATGAATATGCTAGCCAAAGTCCACTTCTGCAGTCTGCAAAAATGGAGGTAACCTTTTATTAACTATTGCCAAATTTCATGAGTTACCCGAGTCTTATATGATAGGCGGAAGTTAAGGAATAATATAGATATATTGCGTACTGAAATGATATTAATTTAAATAAATGAAATAATATAGGCAAATAATACATTGATATAATGAGAATGTCTGTAAGTTCAAATTAATAAGAATATAATTGAATGTATACTAATATTTGTATTGTGTGAATAAATTAATGTATTGTTTAAAATCAGAGTAATGGTATCATTGCCTACCACTATAACAAATCACGATCCACCCAAAAAAAACCTACAACAAATTGATAGTAAAATATTTATGCATGGTGAACAATGTGTGTAGTTTTTCAGAAAGGAATTTATGATAACCGTGATCATGGCCCGTTAGCTCAGTTGGTTAGAGCGTCGTGTTAATAACGCGAAGGTCGAAGGTTCCATCCCCCCAAGGGCCAATGTTCTTATTTTGAAATTCCGGTAATGTTAAATGTGTGTTCAATGCTAAAAATCAGCGAAATATTAAACAAGAGTTGTTACACATGAAGTCTCGGTCCAAGTTGAACTTTCAATAAAAAAGTACTTTATCACGTGCATCAGTGAAGTTTGAATTATTTTACTTTAACCACAATGACAGATTTGAATTATTTTACTTTATCCACCAATGTGAATCGATAGTAAAATATTTATACAAGGTGAAAAATCTTTGTAGTTTTTTTAAAAGGAATTAAAGAGAACCGTGAATATGGTCCGTTAGGTCAGTTGGTTAGAGCATCACGAAAATAACGCGAAGGTCGTGAATTCAATTCCCCCATGGACAAATGTTATTATTTTGAAATTCTGTGAGTGTTAAATGTGTGTTTAATGGTAAAAAAGGGCAAAATAATAATCAACAGTTGTTACAGATAGTTTCTTCTTCGAAGTTTAATTTTCAATAGAAATATACTATATCACGTGCATGAGTGAACTTTCAATTATTTTACCTTAGTCACAATCAAAAGATTTGAATTATTTTAATTTATCCACGAATGTGAATTGATAGTAAAATATTTATGCATGGTGAACAATGTTTGTAGTTTTTCAGAAAGGAATTAATGATAATCGTGATTATGGCCCGTTAGCTCAGTTGGTTAGAGCGTCGTGCTAATACTTCGAAGGTCGTGGGTTCGATCCCCCCACGGGCCAATGTTCTTATTTTGAAATTCCGTGAGTGTTAAATGTGTGTTCAATGCTCAAAAACGGCTAAATATTAAACAACAGTTGTTACACATAAAGTCTCCGTCCAAGTTGAACTTTCAATAAAAAGGCACTTTATCACGTGCATCAGTGAATTTTGAATTATATTACATTAACCACAATAAAAGATTTGAATTATTTTATGTTATCCACCAATGTGAACCGATAGTAAAATATTTATACAAGTGAAAAATCTTTCTAGTTTTTTTGAAAGGAATTAAAGAGAACCGTGATGATGGTCCGTTAGGTCAGTTGGTTAGAGCGTCGTGCTAATAACGCGAAGGTCGTGTATTCAATTCCCCCAAGGGCCAATGTTCTAATTTTGAAATTCTGTGAGTGTTAAATGTGTGTTTAATGGCAAAAAAAGGCTAAATATTAATCAACAGTTGTTACAGATAGTTTCTTCGTCGAAGTTTAATTTTCAATAAAAATATACTGTATCACGTGTATGAGTGAACTTTGAATTATTTTAACTTAGTCACAATGAAAGATTTGAATTATTTTTATTTATCCACGAATGTGAATTGATAGTAAAATATTTATGCATGGTGAACAATGTGTGTAGTTTTTCAGAAAGGAATTAATGATAGCCGTGATCATGGGCCGTTAGCTCAGTTGGTTAGAGCGTCGTGCTAATAACGCGAAGGTCGTGGGTTCGATCCCCCCACGGGCCAATGTTCTTATTTTGAAATTCCGTGAGTGTTAAATGTGTGTTCAATGCCAAAAATACATCCAAATATTAAAAAACAGTTGTTACACATAAAGTCTCCATCCAAGTTGAACTTTCAATAAAAAGGTACTTTATCACTATAATAACACAGGGTCGTGACCTGTTGTTATTAACTACGGCTGAAATCGTATCACGTACACTGGTTGTAAGTTCGCCTATAGGGCGGCAATTAATTAATTAAATAGATGGGCACAACTCTTAAGAATGATACTGAATATACATATATACACTTTATTTATACATATCTATATACTTTCAAACTTGTAACACTGAGCATAACGCTGAAACATTAGTAATGCTAGGAATTTTCACACATATATATATATATACATTATTATCCGATCACTCTATTTTAAATCATACGATGTCGCCGGCCCTGGCGGGTTAGAGGCGATCATGTAAAGAGGCGGTATGTGAATTGATATTATACAAAATGCTCACCCATTTGTCGCAGCCGTCTACATCGAATTCACCGATAACGCTGGTCCACAGTAGTACACAAAGTTCACACAGTGTTCACAGAGTTCGCGGATACGGTTTGTTCAATGTAGCGTCGCGGTGTATCACCGTCCTATTAATCCAGTTCACTCTATTGGGACTGAAGAGCTCGGGGTCCTTTTATGTCGAAGATCACTTATGAAGACTCCTCGGATGTTGCTCAGCACAGGTAGCTTCTCTTACACTATGCGTGTCGGTCAGCTATGGTGGGCGGTTTTCTGGGTGTCCGAATCGATAGTCACTGATGCCTATACCTTGACGTAATGTTGCTCAGCATAGGTTTCTTCTCTTCCGATATGCGGGTCGATCAGCACTGATGGGCGGTCGTCTGGGTGTCCAAATCGCTAGGCGACGGTGCGTATCTCTCTGGTATCGGCTTAAGCTTAATGGTAGTATCGTCTCTTCTCCCTCGGCACTACGTAGACATCTATGGGCAATCGCTACTTCTGTAACCTCACGTCGCTGATTATTTCTATTTCGCGTCCGGAGCTAACGCTGGTCATTCCGTACGTATTATGTATTTGCGTAGGACCGGCGTCTTTCTTCTAATAGTATAAAGTGGGCCTCTTCGGAACCCTGTGGCAGCTTATTTTTTTGTTGAGTTTCGTAAATTAGGGCTCTCGTCGGCCCGTTGGCAGCTTAATGTTTTCATCTTTTTTTTCCTAGGCGCTCTTCCCACAAATGTCTCATCATCTTGTATATATTCTTCTCCATCCTCGTTTCATTGGTTCTCGCTTTCTCGGTCCGTATTCGCTCGCCACTCCCTCGTTTATAGAGGGGGCGGATGAGATTAGCTCTCATAGGTTATTCTTGCCTCTTGCCTTTCGCAATTACATAAGTTCTGGCGCCGATTGTGTCTGGTAAAACTTCCCATCAGACGGCCCCACCTGCTCGACCTCCGACCTCAGATATACGGCCGTTGACAATTTAATTTCTACGTTTTTTATGGCACCGTAAATCTGGCGTTATAAAAATGTCGGGACTGTAAATTTGCTTGTCCACGCAAGCTGGGTGGCCCCTTAACAATTTAGGTTTCTGCTGCTTTCACATTCCGACTCTTTACACTCTCCCCCTTGGCGAATTAAAAATTCGTAAGGCGATTTTTTTTACATATTATCCTTATCACACTATTGACACTACATACATACATAAAATCAATCATTATTCATGCCTAAAATCATTCATTTTAAATTTATAATACATAAATGAGCCTTCTTTTACGCTAGCTGTGTACAATAATACATTAGACATATACTTGGTACATAATGGACAGATTGTTTATTTTTTACATTTCTCTACGTAAATAAATACTGGTTTTAGCACGTGGTGTCATTTGACATTGACTTCACTACCTGTTTATATTACTGATATATTTCATAAAATTCTCGCTACGCTACTGCTTTCTACCCTACGCTACTGTTTTCTACTTCTTTTCACTGACCTCCTATTTACAATTGTCCCTACCTATACGAGGTACTGTACATTATACCATAACAAATACACATATAATTACACTACACATTACTAGTTATACCACTTGCATATAATTATTACATATAATCATTAAAATTGACATTGCACTGTTACACTAACTCTGCAGCATTATATATTACATACTGAGAACATATATTATATATTGAGACTCTACTTGACTTTTTCTTTACACTTTTATGCTAATATGATACACTGACACATAATTCATTTGACATTGCCTACACTATTATTTATATTACACTGCTATATTACATATTACGATCACCTATACACTACTATATTAAATTACGACTGATCTACTGACTTTCAATATACGCCAATTCTCGTACTGTTTTTCTAACGAGTCGTTTGTTTACCTCAGCTGTTTGTTTACCTTCCACTACGACGCATTACCATGGCAACTTTTCCTTTACCCAGTCCGGTTTATGGTTAACCTCTTGTCGTCCTCTAATCGCAAAACCAGTTTCGTTTAATCTTACGGTCTGCTTATCTTAGTACGTCATTGTAAAATAATTATCGACTCGTAACGGTTTCCTCCCTTATACTGGCAACGGTAAACGGCTATTCTCGTCTAATTATCGCTTGGTCACCTCCGCCCTATTACATCCTTTGTCGCGAGTTTTTTTGCTATCATTACGTTGACCTGACGAAGCTTCATATTTACTGGCGTTCCTCTATTCGTAACTATACCTATGTTTTTTTTTATATTTCGTTTAGCTTGAAAACTCTATTATTATGTGATTTCCATTTTATGACTGTTTGTCTATTTATGTATTTGTTATATTTTTGCTATGCACTGCTCTTGATCGTCTTGTCGCAATGTGTAGTGATCGGCTGGCTTGTATTTGTTGATCCCATTGCCGGCCTTTATATTTATTTAATAATCGTTGCTATGGCCTGGTCTTGCGCGCATTTACAATTTTTTTATTCATGTTAATTTTTTTTGTTTTTGCAATTTTTTTTGTTATTTTTTGTATATGACGCTAGACTTATGACCGTCATTATTGTTGCCTTCTCTTCACTTTTGTGTTTGTATTTTTTGTGTTTCTCATTATCATTTAATTAATATTTGTCGTTCAATTATTTAGCTATATCATTCGCTCCTTTCGTATTTATCTCATGATTCACTGCTTGCCTTTTGAAAAACGGACCCACTCTTTATTTGTTTTCTTCCACGCTGCTGACCGGATAACTAGGTGCTATATTTTTGCTTACTCTATACACAATATTATGCTCACTGTCTACACACTTATATTCATATACACATTGTTTCTATATTCATTTTTGTTTTTAATTGCATATGTCTCATCCTGTTGATATTATTTATTCTTGTAATGTTATCTCTACCTGTATTTATGCTTTACACTATTTTATTCCCCTGTATATACTTATTTGTCTACATATTACCTTTGCTCTAATTCGATATATGCTACCAAAAACTTATGATTGCTATTGCCCAATTGACTGGCCAAATCAACTGAACAATAATGCAATCTCAGGTTTCGGCCACGATTTGAAGATTTTACGCCTGCAGTCGTAAATCTCGCAAATCGTAACATTTTGTTCGCCCTTAACTCTCTTGCGTTGACCTAACCTCACTGTTTTGTCTGACCTTCAACTGTAATCCCCTGCTCCGTTTTTTGTGGTTGACTTCCTGGGGAACAACGGGGGGGGGGGAACGTTCGAAACCTGATTTCTCGGACATACGCGTTATTTTCTCCCGCTCCTGGTTTCTTAACCGGATTTAAATCCCGAACGTATCCAGTTTCAGTACATTAAAATTCGTTCCTTTCGTTTATCGCACCTTACTATTTAATGAGTCCTGCTTCGTAAATTATATGGTCTACGATTCGTTGCGCTTTGTTTAACGTGTTCATCGTCTGCTATACTTTGGTTGCTATATTTTAGGTGTGGCTTTCGTTCGTCACTTTTAATAATTGCGTTTTTGTGCATATTAACTAAGCGATTTTGTGGTTCGTTTATATCGCGTAGTAAAAAATTGTTATGGCGTAAAGCTTTTATAATACGGAACGGTCCGGAGAACTTCGGTGTTAATGCAGGGGTTTTTTGGAAAATTTTCACGTATACCTTGTCTCCTATTTCTAACACCCGATCTCCGGTTCTTTTATAATTTTTTCTTTGTTGCTGTTCAGCCTTTGTTTGGTTTGCTATCACGTCTTTTTGTATTTTGTCGAAAAATGTTAGGTGATTCTGTAAATATTCATTGTATGCCCCTTTTGTGTTTAAATTTTGTTGTTTCGTAACTTCTAGTTTATCTGCCGTTAGTCTCACATTGAATGGTGTTTTAATGTCACGCATAAAGAATAAAAATGCTGGTGTGTACTTTGTACTCGGATGTTGACAGTTGTTATATTACAGATTATACCAATTGAGTGCTTGATCCCAATTAAAACTCTCCCTCGCTATACAGCTGATTGCCGACTTTAATAATTTGTGAATGACTTCTAGTCTGCGATTGGTACTCGGCTTATAAGGCGAAATAAATTTTACCTCTACGCCTAGATGTGTATGGATATCTTTATATGCTTCATTTTTAAAACTTGTACCGTTGTCACTCGTTATTGATTGTGGTAACCCGTAGCTCGCGTAAAACTTTTTTAATGTTTCGATCACCGTTTCCGCTGTAATGTTTTTTACTGGTGTCGCACTTAAGAATCTCGTGTACATGTCTACAATAGTTATGACGTATTTATTCCCTGTACTTGTACGTACCAACGGTCCGACTGCATCGATTGCTATTTGTTGTAGTGGGTATGTAATGTTATTGAAAGTCTCTAATGGTGCGGGTGTAATATATTTTTTTTTGTACTGTAAGCATTCCTCGCATGATTTAATATAATTTGCTACATCCTCCGTCATTCCTTTCCAAAAATATTTCTTACTGATGATGTTGATCGTTTTGCTTATCCCAAAGTGTGCTACATGTGCTAACTTAATGACGATGCGTTGTAACTTTGTGGGCACTACTACTTTCGATTTTGCTAAATATGGATTTCCCCTTTTTGTTTTTTCTCTTACCATTACTAGTTGTGTGGACGGATCGAGTACATATTTCTTGTATCTACCTTCGAAACAGTTTTTCCCTTTACTTAGCGACTCTTTAATTCCCTTTACTTTATCATCTTCGTTTTGCCCCTTTAAAATATTTGTGATTGTTAATTTCGTACTTTCTTGGAAGAGATCTCTGGTCAAACCATTTTGCATATTTATATTAAGCACCTGTCGTGACAGATTGTCCGCGGGGTTGAGCTGGCCTTCGATGTGTTGGAATTCGAAGTCAAATGTACTCAGTTCCAAAAGCCACCTTGCTGTGATATCGGACTGTTTATCCAATTTAAGATGATATTGTAGAGCCTTAGCGTCTGATAATAACATGAAGTGTGTCCCGTACAAGTATTCCTTGAAATGTCTTATTCCCTCGTATATGGCTAGCAGTTCCGTTTTGACTGCAGGGTACCTAACCTCGGCGTCTTTTAATTTTCGAGAGTAAAATTCTATTGGTATCAAAAATCCCTTTTCATTTTTTTGTGATAAAATCGCGCAAATTGCTTTTCCCGAAGCATCCGTGTTTAAGTAGTATTGTTGGTTTTCGTTGGGTTTGTGTATTTGTGGGCGACTTAAAATTTGCGATTGAATTCGAGTAAATGCCCTTTCCGCCTCGTCGTTCCATGTGAATTTGTTTTTTTAACTTGTGAGTTTTACTAGGGGTTCTGTAATGTTAGCGTAGTCGTGAATTAGATGTCTGAAATAGTTTGCTAACCCCAGAAATGATTTAGTTTGTTTTACTGTTTTTGGTTTTGGAAATCTCTGTATTTTCTCTATGCTTTTATCGGCGGGTTGTATTCCGTGTTTATTTATTTTAAACCCTAAGAATGTGATGTCGGTTTTCAATAATTGTAATTTTGCAGGGTCTAAGGTTAAGTTGTATTCTTTTAGGCGTTGAAACAATAATTGTAATTTGCGTTTTAACTCTGGCTCACTATTTGCTGCTATAATAATATCATCTAAATAAAAGTGTCAATCTTCTTCGTCGAGTCCTTTCATAACTGTGTTCATTAATTGGCAAAAATATGCTCCCGAATTCTTTAACCCGAATGCTAACCTAGATATTTGATAATTTCCGAATTCGGTGCAAAAAGAGCAGTACTTTCTTAACTCTTCTGGAAGTAATATTTGAAAAAACGCCGATTTTAAATCTACGACTGTGTATAATTTAAACCCTGCCACTTTCTGTGTAATTTCTTTAATTCGTGGTATAAATACTGAGTACAACTCGGTGATTTGATTTAATAAACGGAAATCAATTGCAAGTCGGTATTTTGGGGGTGTTGTATATTAATTCAATTGGTTTGTATTTCTGAATGTAGATGGCGACACAGAGTCTGTGTTCGTTTTGATGATGTGTAAATTTTGTGAAGTCAGTATGAGCTCTACCTGCCATACTGAGTGTGTGCCTTGAGGTTCAACGAGATTGAGTGTGATTTAACTAGAGGTGAACGCTGGTTGTTCATATTCTAGTGTATTGAGTGTTGTAGCGCAGAAAGTTTTAAAGTTTAAGAGTTATTAAAGTTTCGTTCGTTTTAGTGAGTTTGTTTATTAACCAAGATAGTACAGTCAACTTGTGTTGCCACAACGTTCCGAACCAGCTAAGAAATATTCATTGGTCAAGTCGGCCGGAGATATATTGCGTGGAATTTAGAATTGTGTTTTGTGTTTTCAAGTATTTAAGTTGAGCGTCAGCATCAACGTTTGTGATTCATCTACCTTTAATGGTGCTATTATTTGTGCAATCAACTCATTTTCAAGAGTGAATTTCATTTGTTTTTGGATTACGCCACGTAAGCAGTTGTTCGTGAATCATCATATAGGGTGAGTGACTTATTTGACATATATCCTGCTTGTGTGAAAATGGAGAAGCTTAGGGTAACTAAAAAGGTTTTGAAATCTGGTTTAACGAGACTAGCGTCAAAAATTGAAAGTTCCGATAATTCTACAGACGCGCTGTATTATAAACCTAAATTGCTAGAATTGGAGGTTAAGATGTCTGAACTTTTCCAGTCAATTTTTGAAAATTGTAAAGAGGAAGAATTGGATGAATTTATTAAAGAACAGGAGGAATTTCAGTTCGAGCCCTGTGTTTAAGACCTCTGTGTATGTCTTAAATAAAATCATTGGTGAGCTTCCACATTTTGATCTAGACAAAAAGTATGAGGAGTTATTCAGTGACTTGGTTTTGGCAGATCCGACTTTTTTTAAAATGGGACCTGTTGACCTTCTTTTGGGAGTCAATATTTCTTTACCCATGCTTCTGGGTCAGACAATCAACCTTGGTGACGGTATGCCTTTTGCTGTGAAATCACAGTTGGGATGGATTGTTTCGGGCAGTGTTCCATTCCCTTCTAGCAGCTATCCAACCATTCATGTGAATAACATTCAAGTTGACTTGGATAAATTGGTGTCCAACTTCTGGAAATTGGATTCAGTTCCAGTTGCAAGCAAGTTAACGGAGGCTGAGCAGTCTTGTGAGGATTTTTTCGTCACTACTCATTACAGAGACCAGAGTGGTAAATATGTAGTTAGGTTACCATTTCACACTTCACCTACTGAATTGGGCGAGTCGAGACAAATGGCTCTGAGGCGTTTCTACAGGCTGGAGAGAACCCTTTCTTCCAAACCGGACATCTATGATGAGTATAGACATTTCATGAAGGAGTATTTGGATCTGGGCCACATGGAAGAGTTGTCTGATGTCGAGAACACTGACTTGAGTTACTACTTACCACATCATTGTGTTCTGAGGCCGTCCAGCACAACTTCAAAATTGAGAGTGGTATTTGATGCATTTGCTAAAACTTCTTCTGGTCTATCTTTGAATGACCTTCTGATGACGGGACCTAGAGTTCAGAGTGAGTTGTTTCCTATTCTTCTTCGTTTTAGAACCTTTCCAATTGCACTCTGTGCTGATATTGAGAAGATGTTCCGCCAAATTAAGGTTCACCCAGCTGACACTGATCTTCAGAGAATCATTTGGCGTGATTGCCCTCAACGACCCCTTTCCACGTTCAAGTTAACAACAGTCACTTATGGAATGGCTTGTTCTCCTTATTTGTCGACTAGAGCTTTGAGACAGCTTGCCCTTGATGAGTGTGACACTTTCCCTTTGGCTTCTGCTAGTACTCTGAGAGACTTTTACGTGGATGATCTCCTAGCGGGATCGAATTCTGTGAAAGATGCCAGGGAGCTTGTGAAGCAGATGCTTAAGATGATGGAAAGGGGCGGTTTCAGGCTGAGAAAGTGGATTTCAAATTGTCCTTCTGTACTTGATAGTGTTCCTGAGATAGCTTTGCAACCTAATTCTCAAGTGAAAATCGATAGTGGCAGCGATGTTAGAGTTCTGGGAATCGTGTGGTGTCCAATTACTGACATGTTCAAATTTTCAGTTGCCATTTGTGATCATAAGGAATGTACCAAGAGAACGATCCTTTCTGAAGTAGCAAAGATATTTGATCCATTAGGATGGCTTGCACCGTCAGTAGTTTTTTCTAAGGTATTCCTACAAGAGCTCTGGCAACACAATTTGAATTGGGATGATCCAATCAGTGAGTCACTCCGATCTAGGTGGGATGAGTTCCATTCTCAACTGCCTCTTCTTGAGAACTTCCAGATCCCCAGATATGTACTATGTGATCAATACAATAATATTCAAGTTCATGCATTTTGTGATGCGTCTGAAAGGGCGTATTGTGCAGTCATTTATCTGAGATCAACTAACCCGAATTGTGAAGTTACTGTGTCTATTCTAACTGCAAAAACAAGAGTTGCTCCAATGAAAACTCAGTCGTTGCCAAGACTGGAACTGTGCTCTGCATTGCTACTTGCCACTCTTCTTGAATCTGTATTATCTGCGATTGAGCTTCCAGTTAGCAGTGTTTATGCTTGGACTGATTCAAGGGTTGCTCTTGCTTGGATCTGTTCCGAGTCTCGTCGCTGGCTTCCCTTTGTAGCCAATCGTATTGCCAAAATACAAGAGGCTACTCAAGGTGTCAAGTGGAATCATGTGATTGGCAGCCAGAATCCAGCAGACTGTGCCACTCGTGGACTACTTCCTTCTGAGATGATCAATTGTGAGCTGTGGGTGAAGGGCCCTAAATGGCTCCAACAACCTAATTTCGAGTTTAGTGAATCTTCAGAGGAGTCATTTTTATTTAACGAATCTCATCTGAGAGAAGAGAAAAGGAATAGTGTTATATCACTTTCCTTGAGTAAGGATTTAGATCTTATTTCTAGGTTCTCTTCGTGGTCAAGATTATCTAGAGTGACCGCTTGGTGTTTTCGGTTCATGAGAAATTGTTCAAAAACTCTTAAGAAGAAAGCTGGGGTTCTTACATCTGAGGAGCTTGAGGCGGCAGCTTCACTCATAATTAAAATCGCACAATCAGAGGCATTTTCTGAAGAGCTTGCTTGTTTGCAGAAGGAAAAGCCCATAAAATCAAGGAGCAAAATTCTGTCTCTGAATCCCTTTCTTGATGATAAGGGTATCATAAGAGTTGGGGGTAGACTGGGAAACTCGAATCTTCCTCTGGATAAAAAGTATCCAGTCCTCCTTCCTAAAAAGCATCATGTGACAAGCTTGATTGTGAGGCATTACCATATCACACAGCTCCATGCTGCTCCACAGTTGTTACTTTATACCATCCGGCAGAAGTACTGGATTCCTTGTGGTAGGGATGTGGTACGTCAGTTCGTGAAAAAGTGTGTTAAGTGCTTTCGTGTGTCACCAGTACCAGCCAGGCAATTGTTGGGCGACTTACCATCAAACAGAGTTACTCCTTCAAGGGTGTTTAATACTACAGGAGTTGATTTTGCTGGCCCATTCTTGTGTCGAGAAAGGTCTGGCAGAGGACGTAAATTATTCAAGATCTATGTTTCAGTTTTTGTGTGTTTTGCTACAAAGGCAGTGCATTTAGAGGTAGTGAGTGACCTTTCATCAAGGGCATTTATTGCAGCTCTTAAACGGTTTATTGCAATACGTGGTAAACCGAGTGAAATCTACAGTGATTGCGGAACCAATTTCATTGGTGCAGATCGAAAGCTCAAGAGGTCACTCAAAGCATTATTGTCAGCTACTGACGATGATGGCATTCCAACCTTCGCAGCTTCGGAGGGTATCAGGTGGTCTTTCAATCCTCCGTCAAGTCCTCATTTTGGCGGCCTCTGGGAAGCTGCCGTAAAATCTATGAAATTCCACCTCAAAAGAGTTATGGGAAATTCCTCGTTGACGTTGGAGGAGTTCTATACTCTGGTTGCTCAGGTGGAGGGCTGTCTCAATTCCAGACCCCTATGCCCTAGTTCTGATGATCCTGGTGATTTAACTGCCTTGACACCTGGGCATTTCCTTGTTGGCTCTCCTATAACTGCTATCCCTGAGCCAAATATGACAGATTCTTCTCTTTCATGTTCACGCCGCTTTGAACTTGTACAAAGGCTTCTTCAGCAATTTTGGAAGAGGTGGAACTTTGAGTATTTGAGTTGTCTACAACAGCGTCCTAAGTGGTGTTCTTCCTCTGCCAATCTCAGAATCGGTGACCTGGTGCTCATTAAAGATGATAATGTGCCTTTATTAAAATGGCAGTTAGGACGTATAGTGCAAGTTCATCCTGGAACTGATAACAAGGTGCGCGTGGCTACCTTAAAAACCAAGAGTGGCGAATTCAAAAGACCTGTAATAAAGTTGTGTAAATTACCTGTTGAATAGTGCCATGTATTTGTGATCAATTCAGATGTAATTGTTTCAATGTGCATTCATTTCGCGTTTTATGTGTATTTTTAAACTATCTTTGAGATATTTCAATGTAAATTTTCTTTTATTTGCTTCAGTTTTGAATCCCTTGTGGGCTTCAAGGCTGGGGGTATGTTGTATATTAATTCAATTGGTTTGTATTTCTGAATGTAGATGGCGACACAGAGTCTGTGTTCGTTTTGATGATGTGTAAATTTTGTGAAGTCAGTATGAGCTCTACCTGCCATACTGAGTGTGTGCCTTGAGGTTCAACGAGATTGAGTGTGATTTAACTAGAGGTGAACGCTGGTTGTTCATATTCTAGTGTATTGAGTGTTGTAGCGCAGAAAGTTTTAAAGTTTAAGAGTTATTAAAGTTTCGTTCGTTTTAGTGAGTTTGTTTATTAACCAAGATAGTACAGTCAACTTGTGTTACCACAACGTTCCGAACCAGCTAAGAAATATTCAGGGGGTTTGTCTGGGTTGTTGGACGGTTTTTTTATGAGTAGTACGGGAAATGAATACTCGGACGTCGATGGTTCGATTAGTTGCGCCTCTAATAGGTTCTGAATTTCCGTTTTCAATATTTGTACTAAATTGCGTGGTGTTGTGTATGGTTTGCATTGTATCCCGAAATTATGTTTCAATTTGAGTTCGGGGGTCACTGCGTTCGTGCAACCCGAAGTTTTATAGCTTTTAGAGAATACCTCATAATTGTCCATTAAAAGTTTCACTACTTCGCGTTGTAATTGCGGTTTTAAGTGTTGGACATCAAAATCCGTGTCTTTGAGCTCCTGCTTTCTTCGTCTCAGTATGTCTGCTTTGTCCATTACTTGTATGTTATTTATATTTTGTATGTGTTGCCCTTTTACGCTTATTGAGTCGTTGTTCTCTTCTATTTGAAATTCTGTGGTTATTTTCCCAACTCTCATGTCTTTATTTAATAGGATCGTTTTGTTGGTAGAATTTTGCACCCATACTTGTATGTTTCGTTTCTCGATTGTACATATCGATTCCTCGACGAGTGGTAGCATATTGCGTGTTATGTCGTACAGATAAATGTTTGTCCCGTCTTCATATTCCTGATCTAATTTTAAGTTCACTACCTGGACATCACTGGGGTGGAGCGTAATTTTGTATATTAATCGTGCAAAATTGTGTCTCTGATCTGCCACGCGTTTGCTATGGTCCCGTTTGTTCGTATTCGCGTCTTTTTCATTTAGGATGAGTATCTCATGAAATTGTAATTTTAGTTTTCTTGCGTTCATATCGACGATTGCTTTGTGGTTGTGCATAAAGTCTATTCCTAATAATATTTGGTATGGGGTATCCATTTCTGCGTTTATGACATACAGGGTGGTTTTACATAACTTATTCCCGATTTTGAGGTTAATTGCCACACACTTGCAAAATGCAATCCGTTCTTTCGTGAAGGACTGCAATTTCACCTGACGCGATAAATATGTTACTTTTATTTTGTTTTTACTTTCTCGAACATTTCATGGGATATTAAAGAAATTGCTGACCCGCTGTCCAATAATGCGTATTCGAATGTTTCCGCGATTTGAATTTCGATTATGGGCAGTTGATTTTCTGTGAGAGATATGTTGTTTATCGCCCTATATGTGTATTGCCGTGTATCCCACCTGTCTCTTACATTGCCTCTGTTACGTCTGTATTGCGTTGTGTCTTTTCTACCTCTGATGTGTCTGTAATTTTTATTGTTTACCCCTTGTCGTTCGCGCTTTTTGTAACTATATTTTGGTCGTTCGTTCTGCCAAATTGGTTGATTATGATTATTTTTTATATGGTACCCCTGTCTTTCGGTCCGCCATCTATCATACCTGTGTCTCTGCGTATATCTTTCTGCATGTTGGTAGGAAGTATTGCGGGGTCTCTCCCAAAACCGCTTTATGTATGTATTAATGTATGGGTTTTGCTTCCTGACTTGGCGAGGCCCCTTTTTTAGTTTAAAGTGTTTGAATATCCGTTTTGCCTACCTCTGCTCGTTCCTCTACCTCTGTGAAAATTACTCCTCCCTCTAAAGTTGTTATACTCTCTGCCATTGGAGCTATGCCTCTGCGTGGGGTTTTCTCTGTATCCATTTTGGTCTCTGCTATAACCGTTCCCGTTTCTACCTGCCGCTGTTTGGTTCATTGCAAAATTTTGCCGGGGCGTTTGGTAAGCGTTTGTGTAACTCCCATTAGTCGTATTATACCCTACGTCTCTGTTGGCGTTATTAATTTTTCTGAGCCTAGTCCGACATTCTTCGATGCGATGTCCCATTTTTAAACACCAATTACATTGGGCTCGTTGTAACGTTAAGTGCTTAACGGTTTCTGTTAGCTCGGCTACCTGGTTTCTTAACTCTTTTACGCTATCTTGCTCCTCATGTATTTTGTTTGCTTGCGGTCGCATGCGTACTGCGTTAACCGCGTTACTTTCTTCGTCGTAAATTACGCTTAATTCTTTCGCTCGTTTGATCGCCTCATTAAAATCCGCTACGTTTTCTTTTCGTAATTCTGTTTTAATTTCTGATGGTATAATTTCCATAAATTTTGCTAATTTAACATTATTTGCAATTTGTTTAGTTTCTTCTACCGAGAATGCCGAAATTCCTAAATATTCATTGCCCACTTTCTCTATTTCTTGAGCGATTTCGTCATAAGTCTGGGATGGTTTAAACACTAAGTTCTGAAATCTGCATTGATTTTGCATGCTCGTTGGGTCCGGTTGGAATTTGTCTTTTAAGGTCTCTATTATTGTGCCGAAATCGGTCGCGTTTTGGAGCGTCGCATTACTCTTTAAAAATTCTTTTGCCCTGTCATGTAATCTCGTTTTGGTTATAATCGCTTTTTGTTTCTCTGTTCATCTGGTTTGACTTGCAATCTCTACGAATTGCTGCTGAAAAAATTCTAGCGACTCGTTTTCGGTGCCATTAAAGGTGGGTAACATGGCTATTATACCTGAATCTAATAGATGGGTATCATTCGCGATTGAGCTACTATCCCTATTGGAGTTTTCGCCCATATCTACCTCCGGGTCTCCCTGCCGGCGACTTGCCTTACTTCCTAGCGGCATTATTAACTGTTCAGGTTAATACTCAATTTAAAATATCTAGCGCCCCTTACACCCTACACAGTTCACCTTACCTATATATCAGTAATATATAACACTTCCCTCAATACTTTTCACTTATAAATCACTTAGAAATACACATATATCTTATAAATATCAATTTCACTTCTAAATATTGTTTCTAATCATTTAAATTTTAATTAGAGAGATCTCCCGAAATTTTAACCTATGCACACATAAATATTCCTCTTAAAATTTTCAACACTACGATTTTCAACAATATACCTAACACACAATAATATAATAATAATAACACAATAGCTTATACAGCAAAAACACATGTCCTCACTAAAATAGTGAAAATTGGACGGCACCGCAATGTAATAACACAGGGTCGTGACCTGTTGTTATTAACTACGGCTGAAATCGTATCACGTACACTGGTTGTAAGTTCGCCGATAGGGCGGTAATTAATTAATTAATTAAATAGATGGGCACAACTCTCAAGAATGATACTGAATATACATATATACACTTTATTTATACATATCTATATACATTCAAACTTGTAACACTGAGCATAACGCTGAAACATTAGTAATGCTAGGAATTTACACATATATATATATATACATTATTATCCGATCACTCTATTTTAAATCATACGATGTCGCCGGCCCTGGCGGGTTAGAGGCGATTATGTAAAGAGGCGGTATGTGAATTGATATTATACAAAATGCTCACCCATTTGTCGCAGCCGTCTACATCGAATTCACCGATAACGCTGGTCCACAGTAGTACACAAAGTTCACACAGTGTTCACAGAGTTCGCGGATACGGTTTGTTCAATGTAGCGTCGCGGTGTATCACCGTCCTATTAATCCAGTTCACTCTATTGGGACTGAAGAGCTCGGGGTCCTTTTATGTCGAAGATCACTTATGAAGACTCCTCGGATGTTGCTCAGCACAGGTAGCTTCTCTTACACTATGCGTGTCGGTCAGCTATGGTGGGCGGTTTTCTGGGTGTCCGAATCGATAGGTACTGATGATTATACCTTCAAGTAATGTTACTCAGCATAGGTACCTTCTCTTCCGATATCTGGGTCGATCAGCACTGATGGGTGGTCGCCTGGGTGTCCAAATCGCTAGGCGACGGTGCGTATCTCTCTGGTATCGGCTTAAGCTTAATGGTAGTATCGTCTCTTCTCCCTCGGCACTACGTAGACATCTATGGGCAATCGCTACTTCTGCAACGTCACGTCGCTGATTATTTCTATTTCGCGTCCGGAGCTAACGCTGGTCATTCCGTACGTATTATGTAGTTGCGTAGGACCGGCGTCTTTCTTCTAATAGTATAAAGTGGGTCTCTTCTCAACCATGTGGCAGCTTATTTTTTTGTTGAGTTTCGTAAATTAGGGCTCTCGTCGGCCCGTTGGCAGCTTAATGTTTTCATCTTTTTTTTCAAAGGCGCTCTTCCCACAAATGTCTCATCATTTGTATATATTCTTCTCCATCCTCGTCTCATTGGTTCTCGCTTCCTCGGTCCCTATTCGCTCGCCACTCCCTCGTTTATAGAGGGTGCGGATGATAATAGCTCTCATAGGTTATTCTTGCCTCTTGCCTTTCGCGATTACATAAGTTCTGGCGCTGATTGTGTCTGGTAAAACTTCCCATCAGACGGCCCCACCTGCTCGACCTCCGACCTCAGATATACGGCCGTTGACAATTTAATTTCTACGTTTTTTTATGGCACCGTAAATCTGGCGTTATAAAAATGTCGGGACTGTAAATTTGCTTGTCCACGCAAGCTGGGTGGCCCCTTAACAATTTAGGTTTCTGGTGCTTTCACATTCCGACTCTTTACAATCACGGCTACAGTGAACTTTGAATTATTTTACTTTAACCACAATGACTGATTTGAATTATTTTACTTTATCCACCAATGTGAATCGATAGTAAAATATTTATGCATGGTGAACAATGTTTGTAGTTTTTCAGAAAGGAATTAATGATAACCGTGTTCATGGCCCGTTAGCTCAGTTGGTTAGAGCGTCGTGCTAATAACCTGAAGGTCGTGGGTTCGATCCCCCCATGGGCCAATGTTCTTATTTTGAAATTCCGGTAATGTTAAATGTGTGTTCAATGCTAAAAAACGGTGAAATATTAAACAACAGTTGTTACGCATAAAGTCTCCGTCCAAGTTGAACTTTCAATAAAAAGGTACTTTATCACGTGCATCAGAGAACTTTGAAATATTTTATTTTAACCACAATGACAGATTTGAATTATTTTTCTTTATCCACCAATGTGAATCGATAGTAAAATATTTAAACAAGGTGAAAAATCTTTGTAGTTTTTCTAAAAGGAATTAAAGAGAACCGTGATTATGGTCCGTTAGGTCAGTTCGTTAGAGCATCATGCTAATAACGCGAAGGTCGTGAATTCAAATCCCCCATGGGCAAATGTTATTATTTTGAAATTCTGTGAGTGTTAAATGTGTGTTTAATGGTAAAAAAAGGCAAAATATTAATCAACAGTTGTTACAGATAGTTTCTTCTTCGAAGTTTAATTTTCAATAAAAATATACTATATCACGTGCATGAATGAACTTTGAATTATTTTACCTTAGTCACAATGAAAGATTTGAATTATTTTAATTTATCCACGAATGTGTATTGATAGTAAAATGTTTATGCATGGTGAACAATGTTTGTAGTTTTTCAGAAAAGAATTAATGATAACCGTGATCATGGTCCGTTAGCTCAGTTGGTTAGAGCGTCGTGCTAATAACGCGAAGGTCGTGCATTCAATTCCCCCACGGGCAAATGTTCTTATTTTGAAATTCTGTGAGTGTTAAATGTGTGTTTAATGGTAAAAGAGTCTAAATATTAATCAACAGTTGTTAAAGTTAGTTTCTTCTTCGAAGTTTCATTTTCAATAAAAAGGTACTATATCATGTGCATCAGTGAACTTTGAATTATTTTACCTTAACCACAATGACAGATTTGAATTATTTTACTTTATCCACCAATGTGAAGCGATAGTAAAATATTTATACAAGGTGAAAAATCTTTGTAGTTTTTCTAAAAGGAATTAAAGAGAACCGTGATGATGGTCCGTTAGGTCAGTTGGTTAGAGCGTCGTGCTAATAACGCAAAGGTCGTGTATTCAATTCCCCACGGGCAAATGTTCTTATTTTGAAATTCTGTGAGTGTTAAGTTTCATTTTCAATAAAAAGATACTATATCATGTGCATCAGTGAACTTTGAATTATTTTACTTTAACCACAATGACAGATTTCAATTATTTTACTTTATCCACCTATGTGAATCGATAGTAAAATATTTATAAAAGGTGAAATATCTTTGTAGTTTTTCTGAAAGGAATTAAAGAGAACCGTGATCGTGGTCCAATTGGTCAGTTGGTTAGAGCGTCGTGCTAATAACGCGAAGGTCGTGGGTTCGATCCCCCCCACGTGCCAATATTCTTATTTTGAAATTCCGTGAGTGTAAAATGTGTGTTCAATGCTAAAAATCGGCTAAATATTAAACAACAGTTGTTACACATAAAGTCTCCGTCCAAGTAGAACTTTCAATAAAAACGTACTTTATCACGTGCATCAGTGAACTTTGATATATTTTACTTTAACCACAATGACAGATTTGAATTATTTTACTTTATCCACCTGTGTGAATCGATAGTAAAATATTTCTACAAGGTGAAAAATCTTTGTAGTTTTTCTGAAAGGAATTAAGGAGAACCGTGATGATGGCCCGTTAGCTCAGTTGGTTAGAGCGTAGTGCTAATAACGCGAAGGTCGTGGGTTCGATCCCCCCTCGGAGAAATGATCTTATTTAGAAATTCTGTGAGTTCTAAATGAGTTTTTAATGGTAAGAAAAGGGTAAATATTAATCGACAGTTGTTACAGATAGTTTCTTCTTCGAAGTTTAATTTTCAATAAAAATATACTATATCACGTGCATCAGTGAACTTTGAATTATTTTACTTTAACCACAATGACAGATTTGAATTATTTTACTTTTTCCACCTATGTGAATCGATAGTAAAATATTTATACAAGGTGAAAAATCTTTATAGTTTTTCGAAAAGGAATTAAAGAGAACCGTGATTATGGTGAGTTAGGTCAGGTTTTTAGAGCGTCGTGCTAATAACGCGAAGGTCGTGGGTTCGATCACCCCACAGTTCAATGTTCTTATTTTGAAATTCCGTGAGTGTTATATGTGTGTTTAATGCCAAAAAAAACATCCAAATATTAAACATCACTTGTTACACATAAAGTCTCCGTTCAAGTTGAACTTTCAATAAAAAGGTACTTTATCACGTGCATCAGTGAACTTTGAATTATTTCACTTTAACCACAATGACAGATTTCAATTATTTTACTTTATCCACCTATGTGAATCGATAGTAAAATATTTATAAAAGGTGAAATATCTTTGTAGTTTTTCTGAAAGGAATTAAAGAGGACCGTGATCGTGGTCCAATAGGTCAGTTGGTTAGAGAGTCGAGTTATTAACTCGAAATTCGTGGGTTCGATCCCTCCGCGGGCCAATGTTGGTATTTTAAAAATTCCGTGAGTGTAAAATGTGTGTTCAATGCTAAAAATCGGTTAAATATTAAACAACAGTTATTACACATAAAGTCTCCGTTCAAGTTGAACTTTCAATAAAAAGGTACTTTATCATGTGCATCAGTAAACTTTGAATTATTTTACTTTATCCACCAATGTGAATCAATAGTAAAATATTTATACAAGGTGAAAAATCTTTGTAGTTTTTCAGAAAGGAATTAATTATAGCCGTGATGATGGCCCGTTAGCTCAATTGGATAGAGCGTCGTGCTAATAACTCGAAGGTCGTGGGTTCGATCCCCCCACGGCCCAATGATCTTATTTAGAAATTCCGTGAGTGTTAAATGTGTGTTCAATGCTAAAAATCGGCTAAATATTAAACAACAGTTATTACACATAAAGTCTCCGTTCAAGTTGAACTTTCAATAAAAAGGTATTTTATCACGTGCATCAGTGAACTTTGAATTATTTCACTTTAACCACAATGACAGATTTGAATTATTTTACTTTATCCACCAATGTGAATCGATAGTAAAATATTTATACAAGGTGAAAAATCTTTGTAGTTTTTCTGAAAGGAATTAATGGTAACCGTGATCATGGTCCGTTAGCTCATTTGGTTAGAGCGTCGTGCTAATAACGCGAAGGTCTTGAGATCGATCCCCCCACGGGCCAATGTTCTTATTTTGAAATTCCGTGAGTGTTAAATGTGTGTTCAATGCTAAAAAACGGCTAAATATTAAACAACAGTTATTACACATAAAGTCTCCGTTCAAGTTGAACTTTCAATAAAAAGGTACTTTAACATGTGCATCAGTGAACTTTGAATTATTTTACATTAAACACAATGACAGATTTGAATTATTTTACTTTATCCACCAATGTGAATCGATAGTAAAATAATTATACAAGGTGAAAAATCTTTGTAGTTTTTCTGAAAGGAATTAAAGAGAGCCGTGATGATGGCCAGTTAACTCAGTTGGTTAGAGCGTCTTGTTATTAACTCGAAATTCGTGGGTTCGATCCCTCCACGGGCCAATGTTGGTATTTTAAAAATTCCGTGAGTGTAAAATGTGTGTTCAATGCTAAAAATCGGCTAAATATTAAACAACAGTTATTACACATAAAGTCTCCGTTCAAGTTGAACTTTCAATAAAAAGGTACTTTATCATGTGCATCAGTGAACTTTGAATTATTTTACTTTAAACACAATGACAGATTTGAATTATTTTACTTTATCCACCAATGCGAATCGATAGTAAAATAATTATACAAGGTGAAAAATCTTTGTAGTTTTTCTGAAAGGAATTAAAGAGAGCCGTGATGATGGCCAGTTAACTCAGTTGGTTAGAGCGTCGTGCTAATAACGCGAAGGTCGTGTGTTCGATCCCCCCACCGGCCAATGATCTTATTTAGAAATTATGTGAGTGTTAAATGTGTTTTTAGTGGTAAGAAAAGGCTAAATATTAATGAACAGTTGTTACTGATATTTTTTTCTTTGAAGTTTAATTTTCAATAAAAATATACTATATCACGTGCATCAGTGAACTTTGAATTATTTTACCTTAGTCACAATGAAAGATTTGAATTATTTTAATTTATAAACGACTGTGAATTGATAGTAAAATATTTATCAAAGGTGAAATATCTTCGTAATTTTCTGAAAGGAATTAAAGAGAACCGTGATTATGGTCCGTTAGGTCAGGTTTTTAGAGCGTCGTGGTAATAACGCGAAGGTCGTGGGTTCGATCACCCCACGGTTCAATGTTCTAATTTTGAAATTCCGTGAGTGTTATATGTGTGTTTAATGCCAAAAAAAACATCCAAATATTAAACATCAGTTGTTACACATAAAGTCTCCGTTCAAGTTGAACTTTCAATAAAAAGGTATTTTATCACGTGCATCAGTGAACTTTGAATTATTTCACTTTAACCACAATGACAGATTTCAATTATTTTACTTTATCCACCTATGTGAATCGATAGTAAAATATTTATAAAAGGTGAAATATCTTTGTAGTTTTTCTGAAAGGAATTAAAGAGGACCGTGATCGTGGTCCAATAGGTCAGTTGGTTAGAGAGTCGTGTTGTTAACTCGAAATTCGTGGGTTCGATCCCTCCACGGGCCAATGTTGGTATTTTAAAAATTCCGTGAGTGTAAAATGTGTGTTCAATGCTAAAAATCGGCTAAATATTAAACAACAGTTATTACACATAAAGTCTCCGTTCAAGTTGAACTTTCAATAAAAAGGTACTTTATCATGTGCATCAGTGAAATTTGAATTATTTTACTTTAACCACACTGACAGATTTGAATTATTTTACTTTATCCACCAATGTGAATCGATAGTAAAATATTTATACAAGGTGAAAAATCTTTGAAGTTTTTCAGAAAGGAATTAATGATAGCCGTGATGATGGCCCGTTAGCTCAATTGGATAGAGCGTCTCGCTAAAAACTCGAAGGTCGTGGGTTCGATCCCCCCACGGCCCAATGATCTTATTTAGAAATTCTGTGAGTGTTAAATGTGTTTTTAATGGTAAGAAAAGGCTAAATATTAATCAACAGTTGCTACAGATAGTTTCTTCTTTGAAGTTTAATTTTCAATAAAAATATACTATATCACGTGCATCAGTGAACTTTTATTTTACTTTAACCACAATGAGTGATTTGAATTATTTTACTTTATCCAGCAATGTGAATCGATTGTAAATTATATATGCATGGATAACGTGAACAATCATTAGAATTTTTCTAAAAGGATTTAAAGAGATCCATGATCGTAACTCGTTACCTCAGTTAGTTAGTGCGTCATGGTAATAACGCGAAAGTCTCGGGGTCCCCCCCCCCCCCATGGGTCAATGTTCTTATTTTGAAATTCCGTGAGTGTTATATGTGTGTTTAATGCCAAAAAAACCATCCAAATATTAAACATCAGTTGTTACACATAAAGTCTCCGTTCAAGTTGAACTTTCAATAAAAAGGTACTTTATCATGTGCATCAGTGAAATTTGAATTATTTTACTTTAACCACAATGACAGATTTGAATTATTTTACTTTATCCACCAATGTGAATCGATAGTAAAATATTTATACAAGGTGAAAAATCTTTGTAGTTTTTCTGAAAGGAATGAAGGAGAACCGTGATGATGGCCCGTTAGCTCAGTTGGTTAGAGCGTAGTGCTAATAACGCGAAGGTCGTGGGTTCGATCCCCCCCCGGAGAAATGATCTTATTTAGAAATTCTGTGAGTGCTAAATGTGTTTTTAATGGTAAGAAAAGGGTAAATATTAATCGACAGTTGTTACAGATAGTTTCTTCTTCGAAGTTTAATTTTCAATAAAAATATACTATATCACGTGCATCAGTGAACTTTGAATTATTTTACTTTAACCACAATGACAGATTTGAATTATTTTACTTTATCCACCAACGTGAATCGATAGTAAAATATTTATACAAGGTGAAAAATCTTTGTAGTTTTTCTGAAAGGAATTAATGGTAACCGTGATCATGCCCCTTTAGCTCAGTTGGTTAGAGCGTCGTGCTAATTACGCGAAGGTCGTGGGTTCGATCCCCCCACGGGCCAATGTTCTTATTTTGAAATTCCGTGAGTGTAAAATGTGTGTTCAATGCTAAAAATCGGCTAAATATTAAACAACAGTTGTTACACATAAAGTCTCCGTCCAAGTAGAACTTTCAATAAAAACGTACTTTATCACGTGCATCAGCTAACATTGAATTATTTTACTTTAACCACAATGACAGATTTGAATTATTTTACTTTATCCACCTGTCTGAATCGATAGTAAAATATTTATACAAGGTGAAAAATCTTTGTAGTTTTTCTGAAAGGAATGAAGGAGAACCGTGATGATGGCCCGTTAGCTCAGTTGGTTAGAGCGTAGTGCTAATAACGCGAAGGTCGTGGGTTCGATCCCCCCCCGGAGAAATGATCTTATTTAGAAATTCTGTGAGTGCTAAATGTGTTTTTAATGGTAAGAAAAGGGTAAATATTAATCGACAGTTGTTACAGATAGTTTCTTCTTCGAAGTTTAATTTTCAATAAAAATATACTATATCACGTGCATCAGTGAACTTTGAATTATTTTACTTTAACCACAATGACAGATTTGAATTATTTTACTTTTTCCACCTATGTGAATCGATAGTAAAATATTTATACAAGGTGAAAAATCTTTATAGTTTTTCGAAAAGGAATTAAAGAGAACCGTGATTATGGTCCGTTAGGTCAGGTTTTTAGAGCGTCGTGCTAATAACGCGAAGGTCGTGGGTTCGATCACCCCACGGTTCAATGTTCTTATTTTGAAATTCCGTGAGTGTTATATGTGTGTTTAATGCCAAAAAAAACATCCAAATATTAAACATCAGTTGTTACACATAAAGTCTCCGTTCAAGTTGAACTTTCAATAAAAAGGTATTTTATCACGTGCATCAGTGAACTTTGAATTATTTCACTTTAACCACAATGACAGATTTCAATTATTTTACTTTATCCACCTATGTGAATCGATAGTAAAATATTTATAAAAGGTGAAATATCTTTGTAGTTTTCTGAAAGGAATTAAAGAGGACCGTGATCGTGGTCCAATAGGTCAGTTGGTTAGAGAGTCGTGTTGTTAACTCGAAATTCGTGGGTTCGATCCCTCCACGGGCCAATGTTGGTATTTTAAAAATTCCGTGAGTGTAAAATGTGTGTTCAATGCTAAAAATCGGCTAAATATTAAACAACAGTTATTACACATAAAGTCTCCGTTCAAGTTGAACTTTCAATAAAAAGGTACTTTATCATGTGCATCAGTGAAATTTGAATTATTTTACTTTAACCACACTGACAGATTTGAATTATTTTACTTTATCCACCAATGTGAATCGATAGTAAAATATTTATACAAGGTGAAAAATCTTTGTAGTTTTTCAGAAAGGAATTAATGATAACCGTGATGATGGCCCGTTAGCTCAATTGGATAGAGCGTCGTGCTAAAAACTCGAAGGTCGTGGGTTCGATCCCCCCACGGCCCAATGATCTTATTTAGAAATTCTGTGAGTGTTAAATGTGTTTTTAATGGTAAGAAAAGGCTAAATATTAATCAACAGTTGCTACAGATAGTTTCTTCTTCGAAGTTTAATTTTCAATAAAAATATACTATATCACGTGCATCAGTGAACTTTGAATTATTTTACTTTAACCACAATGACAGATTTGAATTATTTTACTTTATCCACCAATGTGAATCGATAGTAAAATATTTATACAAGGTGAAAAATCTTTGTAGTTTTTCTGAAATGAATTAATGGTAACCGTGATCATGGCCCGTTAGCTCATTTGGTTAGAGCGTCGTGCTAATAACGCGAAGGTCTTGAGATCGATCCCCCCACGGGCCAATGTTCTTATTTTGAAATTCCGTGAGTGATAAATGTGTGTTCAATGCTAAAAAACGGCTAAATATTAAACAACAGTTATTACACATAAAGTCTCCGTTCAAGTTGAACTTTCAATAAAAAGGTACTTTATCATGTGCATCAGTGAACTTTGAATTATTTTACTTTAAACACAATGACAGATTTGAATTATTTTACTTTATCCACCAATGTGAATCGATAGTAAATTATTTATGCATGGAGAACGTGAACAAATTATTAGAATTTTTGTAAAAGGAATTAAAGATATCCGTGTTCGTGGCTTTTTTCCTCAGTTGGTTACAGCGTCGAGCTAAAGACGCGGAGGTCGAGGGATCGATCCCCTCACGTTCCAATGTTATTATTTTGAAATTCTGTGAGTGTTAAATGTGTGTTCAATGCTAAAAAACGGCTAAATATTAAACAACAGTTGTTACAGATAGTGTTTTCTTCCAAGTTTAACTTTCAATAAAACGATTCTATATCACGTGCATAAGTGTACTTTGAATTATTTTACCTTAGCCACAATGACAGATTTGAATTATTTTAATTTATCCACGCATGCGAATTGATAGTAAAATATTTATGCAAGGTGAACAGTTTTTGTAGTTTTTCTGCAAGCAATTAAAGAGAAACGTGACCTTGGCCCAGTTGCTCTGTTGGTTAGAGGGTCTTGCTAATAAAGCGAAGGTCATGGCCTCGATCCCCTCACGGGCCAATGTTCTTATTTTGAAATTCTGTGAGTGTTATATGTGTGTTCAATGCTAAAACACGGCTAAATATTAAACAACAGTTATTACACATGGTGTCTTTTTCCAAGCTTAAAATGTCAAGAAAAAGATACTATATAACGTGCATGAGTGCACTTTGAATTATTTTACTTTAGCCACCAATGAGAGATTTCAATTATTTTATGTTATCCAGTAATATGAATATATAGTAAAATACTTATGAATGGTGAACAATGTTTGTTGATTTTCTGAAAGGAATTAAAGATAACCGTAATCGTGACCCATTAGCTCAGTTGTTTAGAGTGTCGTGCTAAAAACGGGAAGGTCGTGGTTTCGATCCCCCCATTGGCCAATGTTCTTATTTTGAAATTCCGTGAGTGTTTAATGTTTGTTCAATGCTAAAAAACGTCTAAAAGTCAATTAACAGTTTTTACACATAGTGTCTTGTTCCAAGTTTAGCTTTCTATAAAAAGATACTATATTACGTGCATCAGTGAACTTTTATTTTACTTTAACCACAATGAGTGATTTGAATTATTTTACTTTATCCAGCAATGTGAATCGATTGTAAATTATTTATGCATGGATAACGTGAACAATCATTAGAATTTTTCTAAAAGGATTTAAAGAGATCCATGATCGTAACTCGTTACCTCAGTTAGTTAGTGCGTCATGGTAATAACGCGAAAGTCTCGGGGTCCCCCCCCCCCCCCCCATGGGTCAATGTTCTTATTTTGAATTTCCGTGAGTGTTAAATGTGTGTTCAATGCTAAAAAAGGCTACATATTAAACAACAGTTGTTTCAGATAGCGTCTTCTTCCAAGTTTAACTTTCAATAAAAAGGTAGTATATCACGTGCATCAGTGAACTGTGAATTATTTCACCTTAGCCACAATAAAATATTTTAATTATTTTACTTTATCTACCAATGTGAATCGATGGTAAAATATGTATGCATGATAAACAATCTTTGAAGTTTTTCTGAAACGAATTGAAGATAACCGTTGTCGTGGCCCGTTACCTCAGTTTCTTAGAGCATCGTGCTAATAACGCGAAGGACGTGGGTTCGACCCCCCCCACGACCAGTGTTCTGATTTTGAAATTTTGTGAGTGTTAAATGTGTGTTCATTGCTAAAAAAGGCTACATATTAAACAACAGTTGTTTCAGATAGCGTCTTCTTCCAAGTTTAACTTTCAATAAAAAGGTAGTATATCACGTGCATCAGTGAACTGTGAATTATTTCACCTTAGCCACAATAAAATATTTTAATTATTTTACTTTATCTACCAATGTGAATCGATGGTAAAATATGTATGCATGATAAACAATCTTTGAAGTTTTTCTGAAACGAATTGAAGATAACCGTTGTCGTGGACCGTTACCTCAGTTTCTTAGAGCATCGTGCTAATAACGCGAAGGACGTGGGTTCGACCCCCCCACGACCAGTGTTCTGATTTTGAAATTTTGTGAGTGTTAAATGTGTGTTCATTGCTAAAAAACGGCTAAATATTAAACAACAGTTTTTACACATAGTGTCTTCTTCCAAGTTTAACTTTCAACAAAATCATACTGTATCACGTGCATCAACGATCTTTGAATTATATTACATTAGCCACCAATGAGAGATTTGAATTATATTAATTTATCCACGAATGTTAATCGATAGTAAAATATTTATGCATGCTGAACAATGATTGTAATTTTTCTGAAAGGAATTAATGATAACCTTTATCGTGACCCGTTAGGTCTGTTCGTTAGAGCGTCGTGCTAATAACGCGAATGTCGCGGGTTCGATCTCCCAACGGGTCAATTTTCTTATTTTGAAATTCCGTGAGTGTTAATTTTGTGTTCAATGCTAAAAAACGGCTAAATATTAAACAACAGTTGTTACACATAGTGTCTCTTTCCAAGTTTATCTTTTAATGAAAAGGTACCATATCACGAGATTCAGTGAACTTTGAATTATTTTATTTTAGCCACAATGAGAGATATGAATTATTTTCTTTATCCAGCACTGTGAATCGATAGTAAAATATTTATGTATGGTGAATAATCTTTGTAGTTTTTCTGAAAGGAATTAAAGAGAACCGTGTTCGTGGCCCTTTCGCTCAGTTGGTTAGAGCGTCGTGCTAATAACGCGAAGGTCGTGGTTTCGTTCCCCCCACGGGTTATTGGTCTTATTTTGAAATTCCTTGAGTGTTAAATGTGTGTTCAATGCTAAAAAACGGCTATATATTAAACATCAATTGTTACACATAGTGTTTTCTTCCAAGTTTAACTTTCAATAAAAAGATCACGTGCGCCAGTGAGCTTTGAAGTAGCCACCTATGGGTTAGAGTGCCGTGCTGATAACGCGAATGTCGTGGTTTTGATCCCTTCTCGGTCCAGAGGCTTTCTTCTCCTTTTGTAATCCTGGAGTTTTCGAATGTTTGAGATGAGCGATTTAAAAATAAAGAAAAATACAATTCCCCACCCCCCAAAAATGGTATGTCAAATATATTACTTTCCTTAACTTTTAGTGAGATAAAATTTAATTTCGATATTCCTTTTATGGTTTGCGTTTTGATGATAATATTTATCAGGAGGAAATTCATTTTGAGGATCTTTACGATGTATGTTATGTTTCAATCTTTACACTTTTATTTCGCCAATCGTTAAGAAATTGTTTTTAAATTCACAAATTCGTAATGTCATATACTTGTAGTATAATATGTTGAATCAGATCGTATAACTCGTAATTTTGCATGTTGGCGAAGCGGCTTTTATTGCGGCCCCTTAAATCAGCTGTTAGCAGTGTCTTGCGAATAACACGAAGGCCTTGGTTGCTGACCAACACGAGGTAGATAAATGAATAAACGATTTAGGTTTTTAATAGATAAACGAAGAGAGAAATCTAAAAAGGAAAAATAAATATCGACATTCAAATTATCACGTTATAAAGGTATAGTACTTTTTAAAACTGTAATGATAGATTTTTAAAAATTCCTCTCTATTTTTTATATTGATAATTGAAAAATTAATAGAAAATCAAGCACATATATAGCTTAATGTTACATTGCTGGATTTTTAATCTCTCAGAAAGAAATTCATCTTTATGTACCTCGATTATCGTTTTTTTCCCCTAGTGCTGTTTTTAACTCCCCCGCATGGAACTCTACAATTATCTCAGTACGAACTTGTATGACCCTGAAGAGGGCTTTTTTTTTTCGTCTCTTATTATTAGCACTTCTTACTTAAGAGCGTTTTATTTTTTAATATATTTTATTCTGCTATGGCCAATTCTCTTATCTTAATAATTTTAAGCACCTTGAATTTTTAATATTTTAACTTTTACTTACTTTAACTTTTAAATTCTTATATTTTTATTTAAATTTTATTCTCTCTATTAATTTCTACGCATTATTATTTTTAATCTTCTTAAAAAATTTTAATTCCACCTTTTCTATTTTTAACTTTTTTTTAACTTAATTTTATTTACTGAGCACATGTACCTTGAAATATATGCCTTGCTACAGGAGATAAAGTCGTCAAGATCAAGAAACTGCACTTCTAAAGACTCTCAATTACGTTCGATTGCTGTTTTAGTTGAAGAGAGTTTAAAATGTAATTGAGTAAGTCATATAGTTGGTTGTAGCAATTTATTGTGTGGCCCATTATCTCAGTTGGTTAGAGTGTCGTACGAATGACGTGGGTTCGATCCCCCCCATGGGCCAGATCGTTTTGCTTTGTAACCCTTAAAGTTTAGATAGTTAAGGGGATGGTAGACTTTCAAATTACCAAAAATCGAACAAAAATTGGAATTGTTTTGGGGATGTATTAATATTTTAAAAATATGTAATGAATAGTAAAATGAAAACTTGGTGGCTTTAGAAAAGCAAATATTAAAGATAGGTGAAAAAATATCTTTTAAATGGCTTTTTATCAAAATGAGTAATTTCCAAATTTGCAAGTCTTCGTTCCTTCCGTCACAATTTTGTACGAAATTTTATAAAATTTATAACAAAGACTCCTTTTATACATTAAAAAATAAAGTTAAGTATCCATTTCAGGTTTCGACATCAAGATTATCAAAGTTTAACTTAAGTGTAGAAAAGTACAAAAATTTCACGAAAATTCAGGATACAAGCATAAAAATATTTACTAAAAATTAGCTATTCAACGAAAGCACAAAATAATACATAACTCTGTTCAAATTTATAAGCAATATAAATGCAAAATTAAGGGAGGAAGTTAAAAATTGGATCGCAAGGAGCATTTTAAAAAACATAATAAAATTTCAATTTTTAAAATATAAAATAAAAATTTTTAAATATTTATAAAATTTTATAAGGTGTTTAATATAGATATACTTTGATGAATATATATGCAAAATTTCATATCTCTGAGGTAAAAATTTCAAGAATTGCTTCGTAATGTCCACCATCCCCTTAAAGAATGCTACAAAAAAATCGTGAGGTTAAGTATACGAAATTGTTAAACGTGAGATTAATTTTAATATCGTATTTCTCATATCCGTTGTCTTAATGATGATATATTTATTTGAATATAATTTATTTTATAAATGTCTGTAAGGCAAACGTTGTGTTGTAATCTTTAAATATTATTGGGCTATTCCTTTAGAAGTATTTCATATTACAGTAATAGTATAACATGTTAAATTTGATAGAATAATTTTGAATTTTGCATATTAGCGTAACGAAGCAGCTGTTATTGCTGTGCGTTCATTCTGCTGATAACAGAGTCTTCCTGATAAGAGCATTTGCTAGCAACGTGGAGTTCTTGTGTGCTCGAATGAATTGATTCCAAAGAATTCTCGTCAGGTGTCTCTATTAACTGACTGACTACGATCTAAGAGCAGGATGTTCTATTTATAATAAATTACGACTGTTTAAGATAAGCTCTTATTAGCGTATTTGCTTTTCTCGGACATTTCGGAAATCGCAATTGTGAGAGAGAAAGTGTATGTCCTCTTATTTTTAAAGATACATAAAATAGGATAGTTTGAACCTGAGTTTAGAGAAACTTGACTTTTTGGGTTATATGTTATGCCTTCTATGAATTCAAATTTTGATTTCACCTTAGGTATAATTTTAGGTATGACATACAGAAGTATTTTTAAAGCTTTTTTTCTTGATTTTAATTAAAAACCTGTAAGTGATATTTTTAATTTCCCTTATCAATAGTTTTCAAATTTAATTTATTTTAATTTCATGACTCTATCTTAATCGTCAACTCAGTTGTTAAACTAAATTTTTCCTTGCTTCCATCATCAGCACTCATTTACTTCAAGTCTTTAAAAGCTCGTTTAGTCCCAGTTAGTCTTTAAAAGCTCGTTTTTAAGTCTAACCGAAAGCCTTGCTATTTTCAACACTTACAAGCCATGGAGTTTCTGCCAACAAATGGTTGCTAGAGCGTGATCATACTGTTAGTAATAATATAAATATTAAACTTTACTAGAATAAATAGACACAATTTTTTATAATTTTTAAGCCATGCATTTTGTTAATACATCTATTTTCTATATTGTACTTCAGCGAAAATTTATCGTCTAATCTTCGACTGGAAAGACGATTGAAAAACTTACTCAAACTCAAATAGGAAGAGACTAAGAATATTTGTGAATATATTTTATTTACAGAGGATATCAATAACTATACATTGATGGAACCGGTGCTTAAACAGACAATAAGCAGTAATGTACTGTACGGGATTCTTCACGTAGGCGATTGTAACGCATCTTAGGATCAAAGGCTCATCAATAGGTTGAAAGAATTGGTGAGAAGATAGAGAGAGCAAGATAGATAGATCGAGTAAAACAGTCACAGACTCCACGCATGAAAAGGAAAAAGGGATTTTTAGCTTAAAAATCTTTTTATTTCCCTTTTTCGACCCTCTCATTACAAATGAATGGTTAGCCACAGGAAAAATTACAAAATTGAGAGTTTTCACCGAGTCACAAAAAGGATGAGATTACGTAATTTTACATATCATTTAAGGCTCATTTTTTATTTTACATTTATCATTGGTTGAAAATAGCCTATAATAGAGGAGTTCAAAGATAAGGAATTTCTTTTATAACAATTCAACCAAAAATTATGCATTACACACTCAGGATATTACAATAATTCGTATAAACATAAAATGATTGAAACTTGCTGTGTGTTAGCGAGTTCTGCTTTTCTAGTCAGCTTTTCATAACCTCGAGAGAAAAGCGAGAGTGTTTATCTAAAAAAATGTTCACTTACCCTCACATCCTATGTTGAAACCTGTAAAATTTATTTCAAAGCTGAATACTGAAAACCAAAAAAATTTTTAAGTAGAATATCCTAGGGAAAGAGTAGAGTATACTTTCAAAAAACTAAAAGAATGCATTACGTGATTCTTCGTAAAAAGTGTATGAACTTATAAAAAGTAGAAGCGTGTTATTAATTAGTGCTTTTTGCATTTAGAAGGTATTTTTAGTCTATATTTAGTTCGCTTTTAGTTAAGTTAATTTTTTATAAGATTCTTGCGAAAAATTCCCAAATAATATTTATTCGTATTGTTTATATAATTGGTTATTAAATAGATAGAAAATAAATTAGTGACTAGCAGTGTTGAAATTAGAACTTTCTTATTAATGGAAGGGAAGATAATTAATAGTTAATAGACAGTAATAAAATTTTAAATACTGAAGACCAAAATACGTCTCTATATTTATATAACTTTATTTTGAAAATTATTTTTAACATTTATCTAGTTAGCCTTTTTTTAATATTACTTGAGTTCCTTGGGACAACCTCCATCATTGAATTATATTAATGGGGAGGAAGTGTATTATTCTGGTGACGAAACAATCATAAACCAATTAAATCTTTAAATTTATTTATCAAAACAAATATTAGTAAGGAATCGATATAATACATGTTTTAAAAGCAGAAAAATGAATAAAATTCGTCAGTGTTTATTCAAGCAAGTCCGATGTAATTTTCCCTCTGAAAACTATGTAAGATTTTTCTTATGCCTTGTTCCTTTTTCCTAACAATTACCCGCTACGTTAGATACTATTTCTCACTTTATGTTTTTGTTTCATAAAAATATGTTGATTTTGCTACCTTCAGATTTTCCTGATGAGTCATTTTAGTATTTAATATCATAACTGAGTTTGGGAAGTTCTGATATCGAACAAAGTTTTTGAACAAAGGTGTTTTGGACAGGCTTACTATTTTGAAAAACAAAGGTATTTAAAAATTGAAAAACTTGCTGTCATTATCACTATTAGTTATTCTAATGTTTAATCTTCTAGAAAAATCTTTAGAATTGTGGGAAAAAGTTAGCGCAAAAATATATGTATGACCCTAAAATGACTCTCATTTAAAAAATTTCCCTAAATTGATGAAAAAAAAATTTATTTTAAAAAATTCATTCATCAATCTTTTTTTCCATGTCCGTTTATTACACACTTTCATGATTTTAACTAAATGATCAGAGAGAAATATAGTCTCCGGTATATTATTTATAAAGAATTTTGAAAAAATATTTGTTGTTAGATAAAATTGACAACAAAGTTGTTAATAAATTATTTAACTAATATTTGTATGTTATTTAGCTCTTAATATAACATTTAACAGTACACTGGGCTATTGCAAAAGCCTTTTGTGCAAATTAAATATGTTTAAGTGATCAAATATCTCATTACATAAAAAATAAATATATTTTTATGTTGTTATTTTAAACTCAAACAGTGAAAAAAAACTTAAGCACTAGTTTGTTCTGGTATTAAAACAGTCACTAAAGCAAAACTATTATAATACTTTAAATAGCAAAATCAAGAATACATCTTACATAACGAAAAAGTACTTTAATATATTTTATTAACACTTAAATTAAAAAGAAGAGAAACATTGCAGAAAAATTAAGGCACACATGCATGATTTGTTCTTTTAATAACCATATTTTGTTTGCTCTTTGCACAATATTTTTTCATTACATAGAAAAACAAAGAGATCAAATAAAATACAAAAACAAAAACATACAAAAACAAAAAATTAAATAAATACATTAAAAACGAAATTAGTACACAAAAACAGTTATTCACATAACAAGATCTAAATTTTGACAAGTTACGCCACTTGCCAATCTCTACTTATAGGTAAATAAAATGCTAAACAATAACGTGAGATGAACATTTAGGCATTGTAGGAAAAAAAAGCCTTACTAACATAGACTTTAAGGAACGCATTCTAAAATTCATTATATAAAATATGTAAGATGGAAATAGATCATTCTCATAAATGAACCAAAATCACATAAGATCTATGCATATTCATTAATAAATTATAAAATAAGAAGAAAAAAGTATTAGCTTATTTTATTTTTATATTCTTTCAAAAAATTTTTGTTCAGTATTTTGATTGTGAGAAATAGGTACACAAATAGGAATATTATTTTAAATAATTACTGATATTTGGAATAATATAGGATGAATATCCGTAATTGAAAATGCTTACGACATGATTTTTTTCAAATTTGGGATTGTTTGGGTTTGTAGACAGTTGCATAGTGCCTGCCACGTTGGAAAAAAAAAACTTGTAATGAAATTAAGGACCTTAGTCATGAGGCATATGAAATTTTCGCCCTATGAAAATGACATCATCATGACGTGTATTTTCCAACTCCTTCGATGAATTATGAATTACGAAGATAAACGATATTATTTTTACATGGCGAAACTTTCGTATGCTCCGAGACTCAGATCCAAAACAACTAACTGTAGGGTTAGTATTCGAGTTTAAACACAAAATCCATTTATATTTTTAACACATCTTGCAGGCTATGGGTAATTTATGTAATTTTATAATTGACGCAAATTTGTGCGTACTGAACTATCAGAAGCACAACTTGTCAACGATTTCACTCTTCAACGTGTACAATTTGCGGTTTATCACCAGTCATTTCTTCTCTGTCAGTTTATTAGCTACTCGTGAGCAACCCCTTTTCTTACTCTAATCCCCGCATCGTTACTTAAAATAAGACCATATGATGAAATTTTAAAGTTTTAAAAAGGACATAACACCTAAATCTTAGACATTTGCAAGCAAAGAAAAAGGTTCTCTCTCCCCCAGTATACTAATGTTACTGTGATAATAAAACTGATGTCAGGTGTTGTATTTGCCTAATGTTCTACTGACGTCGGTGGAAAAGATTTTGAAACAAAAGAATTTTGATAGATACTCAACATGCATATATTTCCTACAAACGATATTTTTGCTTTTCCGTTTTAACAGTATTTGGTTGCAATTTATTGAAAAAAGTTGAAATTGATATGCAAAGTAAGCAGTCTTTTTACAATGGTAGAAAAGGTATTGGAAAGAGTAGCAATATAAAATTTTAAAAAAGTTAAATACCAGTGAAAATAATAAATTTTATATGGTTACATTTCTTCTATTCAAATTAAAATAATTATTTGCTTCTTTGTTTAAACTATAAGGATCTGTCATAAAAGTTTTAAAGTCTTCAGTATTTAAAAAAATATTCTATTTTTACATTCAGAAAAATTCAGATTGAAACAACAAATTTTGATGTTTTAACGAGGAATTTTTTTAACCTCTTAATCTTAGACATTTTCAAGCAAAGGAATAGGTTCTTCTCTTTCCCCCGATAAGATCTGATGCATCATTAAACGGAACAAAAGCTTCTTTTAAATTTAACCCATAGTAAACCTTCTCTAAGATTACAGTTTTAGTATGAAGTCGTTCATAGCTGTGAATTACTAGAGTTCATAGCATTTACTAGAGTTTGAAATCATCCGAAATTTTACTTCTTGGATGCAACAGACCTTCAGTTATGCTTGAATAAAAAAAATTAAGTTCTAATCTAACAGCATGTTTTGACGAAGGTAAGTTAACTTCTACTTTAAACTTACGTTTAAAGTTATAAAAGTACACTCCAAAAGTCTACTTTTTGATTTTTAATGTGGCAAAAATGCAGCTATCAATCCATATAAAAACATAATCCGCAAATGTTGAAAATCCTTGCAAATTAAAAGAAAAAAATAGGATTCATATTCGCATTTTATCCGCGACAGAAGTATATTTGCAAAATTTAGCCGAATAGAAAAGTTTGTAATTAGAGATAATTTTAATTTAGGTTTTACCATGGCGTTAGGCCACAACCCATAAAGTAATGTGCTAACACAGTTAATCATTTTCAGTTTTCTCATCATTTTAGAGTATATGCCAGGAATTCTATTACTTTTGCAACTTTTCCTTTCACAAAAAAGATTCTGAATTTACATACCACAAGAAGTATGTAAATAATTACTATCATTTAAAAGATTCATGATTCACACAAGCTTTTAATGTCTTAGCTTGTGTGAATCATGGATCTGTATAACAGATTTTCTATTTTTGTTTAAGTAAATAAAAAATTGCACAAAAATATAACAAAATTTCTTTAGCTTACATTTCTTGGGAAAATTATAATTTAGATTTTCTGCTTCAGACTTCAGCAATGCAATTAAATATTTTCTCTAAAATGTTTCTAAAATGTTTAAGTGATTCAGCATACTACAAATAGAATAAAAAAGTTTAAAAATATATGAGAAAACTAATTAGATTTTGAAGTTGTATAAAACGTTATCTTTATAACTATAATCTTTCTCTCTAGAAATATATACATATATATTGTAATACAAATGTGGAATTTTTAAAATAAATATATAGTTTATACATTGCTATTTATATTTTCAAAAACATCAGGAAATAGTAATTATTTTACAAGAATTCTATCATTTTCCATGTTTGCAAATTTTTTATGCATCCATTTTCTCTTGTTTCAAGAATAACAGTGCTTAAAAGGCAGGTCGACAGTTTTCTGGACCCTTTTTTTCTCGTTTCAAATTTATCCTTTTTGAAAAGGTTGTGAAAGAAACTTTGGGATCCCTTTCTCTCTTTTCAATGATAAATTTTTACAAGGTTATGTGAATATTTTCTACGTAATTTCTCTCATTTCAAATAAAAAATATGCAAAAAAGTAATGAGAAAGATTTATAGATAATTTTCTCTCGTTTCAAGTATAACATTTTTGAAAAGGTAACATGAAAGTTTTATGGAAAGCAAAGAGAGACTTGCAAAAACATTTACAACAGTTTTAATTGTACAGATATTATGAAAAGGTAGTGAAAACGGACCATTAAAACGATCATAAAGATAGTATGAAGTCACTTGGATTCACAACAGTTAGCGGAAATGTAAATCCTAAAAAGGCGAAAATGTTAAGGAAGGAAGCTGACATTTCCCCTGCGGTCTTGTTCTTTTAATTGTTGAAATGCTCTGTTTTTTTTTCTAGCCAATAGCTTCTTCGAGATAAACACAATACTTACGAAATATTTCATTTATAGTTAAGTTCGAAAAATTACTCTAGATAGTTACTAATGCAAACTTAGAAGATTACCAACAAACAAAACATTTCTGCAATAAAAGTCAGGCCTACATAAAGAATATTTAGTTCCTTTTGCGCATAAAATTCGTGTAGCTATAATAAAAAAAAATAGTTATATAAAATCCCTATTTTGCAATTAGTTAATCCATAAGAAATTTTAAAATGCTAGTTAGAATTTTTATTTATATAAATTTTGAAACTATGAAAGTAAAAGACAATTCTTTTGTGTTACGACCATTTGCCAGCACAGGAAATTCGAACCTAATTTCTTAACCTCGAGGTTGATGTTCTGCCAGCTAAATTGTCCTGCCGATGTGAGGAATATTCTTTTTTATTCCTTCCTCACATAATTCCTCTTCTTTTTGACATCGACAACGGAGCATACTAGCCTGTAGATATTTATTTAATTTTATTATTTTTATCATTTACGTTGAATTTTTAAACCATGACTTTTTTTGTCATACCTTAACGGCATACGATCATTTTTCCTAGCCCACCGGTACTGTGGTAACGACCTTCTTAAAGACAGTGGATCGAAATTAAGTCTCCTATCATTAAAACCGGAGCCAACCTACCAACTAAACTGTCCCGGCCATATGAAGAAATATTTGAGATACTTAATTTTTTTTTTTTGTAAAGGATTTACAATTAAGATTTCAATATTTAATAGAATAGCAAATCTAATAATCAAAGTGGTTCTATTTCTAATCATTACGTTCTTTTGTAAAGCGAGATTTTATGAAGTCTTAACATTGTAATTGATACAGAAGCCGGAATATTTTAACGTAATGCAATTTATTTGCTCTTGGAATGTCGTATTGGCATCATGACTTACCAAAAATATTATAATGCACAAGTCTGGGTCATTTTTATAAAACTATTAAATGCTTTTTCCTGTGAAGTTATTTGATCTAAGGCACCAGCAAAAAGACACGTTCAGCCGCAGTCCATATATGGCCATAAATAAAATCAAACAAAAATTTATATTCTTGACACAGCTTTAAACATTAAGGCTAACTTTTAACAACAGCTTAAACTTTAGTAATGTATGTCAATAATGCTCTAAGTTTAACATCAAGAATCTTTATAAAAATGCATTACATCTGATTTTAAACAACATTACAATTTTAATAAATTCCCTAAATTTACATTATTTTTGCGGAATTTACATAAAAATGATTTAAATGGTTTTGGCACTTTTGCAATGAAAGAATAAGCAGAATGTCAAACACATCCCAATATAATGATTTTCTTGAGTGTATGATTTAATATGAAGGGGCCAAAATCCCTGCTTACGGGAGTATTCGATGTTTTAAAAATTGTTTTGCTCTTTTTTTTATCGTATTTGCCGTATAGATATTCTTAATATGACTTTAACACATGAAGATGGAAATAAATTAGAAATGACGATGCATACGAATGAAGGACAAATTTTATGCAAGCTAAATGCCACACACAAGTATAACTTTATAGTAATTTACCTTTACGGTATCCTTGGTGACTTGCTTCGAAACAGGAAGAGCAAAAACATGTCGATAAAAGTCCTGGAGACTAGTGCACACAATTCAAATAAATCTAGTCTTACGGAAGTAATGAAACCGAACAATTTATGTAACCAGATTTTCATAATGAATATAGTTAATATCATTCTCAGTAAGTCACCAAAGAGATTATAAGATGAAATGAGTGGATTTTTATCAGAGATTTTATATGAGCACAGGAGAATAAGATGCACTGAAGTAAAAAATTTATTTTTAGATAATAAATAACTAAAACTATAATAAATATACACGTATATTTTTCACAATTACAAAGTTATTAAAAAATTTTAAGGGGGTCCAGGGCACAAAATTCTTCAAATTTTCGAAAAATTTTTTTATTGCATTACAAATTTTTGCGCTTAAAATGACGCTTAAATAATATTTCTATATTAATTGGAACAGTAGATGTTAATTTTTTGTTTTGCGACATTCTAATAGCAGCCAATCTTTGTTTAAATCTTTAAATGCATTTTTCTGCATGAAGGGTTTTTTCACCCTTTCTCGTCTTTAAATTGTCATAAGTCAAGAATCATTAAAGGTAAAGGGTTCAAATTTGGGACATGTCTTTTTCAATTATATTACTTTAATTTTTCTTCAGCAAATTTGAAAAAATTATTTACTTTTGAAAATCTGATTTTTTAAAAAAGTTGCATCACTTTTTTAAAATTTTTACTCTAAATATTTTTATTTTTTTTAAAAATTAATAGTTAAAAAATGATGAATCAAATTAAAACTTATATATTTCTGTTTAATTAAATGAAAAAGTTTTGAAATTCTACAAATAATATTTCGAGTTATAACGATTTTAAATAACGATTTTAAATTACCTCACATTTTTAAAAATTTTAAATTTCTTTTAGAAACTTTATGAAAAGTTGTATGATGTGATTTTGTTTATAAATTATATGATTAACCAAAAATATTCAAAATTTTAACTCGATAAATAAAAAGATTTTTAAAGTGTGTTCAGGCCCCTCTTAATTTTAAATGTTTCTTCTCTTTTTATCCGGTACCACAACGAGTATTGTTATTAAGAGAGATTAAATATTAAAAAAATTCTTTGATCTGTTGGAGTAAGTTTATATCTAAAAAGAAATATTTTCCTCCATTTATGTGAAGATAGACAACTATGTTGCTGGAACTGAACAACAAAGTTGATCTAATTATGAACATTTAGCCATAAGATTCATACTTATCATTTCTTCTGCAGCACACTCTCTAATTTTTATTAATACAAATTATTCCTTATCTTATACAGTAAGAGTGTTATTCTTTTAATAGTTTAGTTTAATTACCTTGTTTTCATTTTTTTTTTAAATTTTCAATTCCATTTTAAAATAATGCTTGAATTGACAATAATAATTCAATAGTCCTTATACAAATTTAGTCTATATTAGTGGGACGTTATACTTCTAAGAATGCTTTATTTTTATGTACAGGAAAGTATCAAGAACATTTTAAAGCTCTATGTCAATTTAAAATAGCAGAGACATCATTTTTAAAAACTTAAAGTTCATTCATCAAACATATATATTGTAAATAGCTAATAACGTAGTATTGCTATTTTGTCTCACCCCAACTATCCAGATAATGCACAAATACAAAAATCTTAACAATTGATTAGGCAGAACTTTTAATACATTTTTATATAGAGAAAAACAAGTTATTAAATGCTTTGACGTTTGTTTGTACTAGGCGATGTAATACCACATTTTACATAAGCACTTACTTATCTGTAATGAAATACACAAAAGTTACGAAGATAAAATGTAAAAAAAAATTGTTTTAAAAGAAAGGTGCTGTTAAAAAGCACATAAAATCAATTTATAACAAAAAAAATGATTTAAGTACAAAAGCATGGGGTTGCGATTATTCGGAAAAATAACCTAAATATGAAAGCTTTGCTTCAGTCATAAGAGCAGGTTTTGTTTCTCCAGAAAATAATCTTGTAAACAAAATTTCTTTCTTAAATGTAATTTGAATGAGTAAGATTCTTACTTCAAATTATTCACATATACATACGTGTATATGTAAATGGAGTTTCATAAAAATATAACAAGTCCTTAAAAAGATTTCTGGAATTTTTTCTGCTGAAAATTGAATTTACTTCAAACTGTTTACTGACGTTAGCATATTCATATTGCCGAGGTGCGTTCATTTTACACTATTGAATATTTTCTGAAACTTTTTGAGTTATTTTTCTTATAATTAAGATTTTCAATTTCACATTTTTTTCATTTTAATTAAGGTAAACCGAAGAATAAAATTATCAAAAATTAATATTGAATAAAAAAAATTAAATATTTCAGTTTATAATGATTTATTACTTTTTGTAATGATGTATTACTTTTTTTATTTTTATTAAATAAACATTCTTATTTAGAGTCCATTGATGAAATCTTTTCCATTCAATTAAGGTAAACCGAAGAATAAAGTTATCAAAAATTAATATTAAATAAAAAAAAAGTAGAAATATTTCAGTTTATAAAGATTTATTACTTTTTGTAATGATGTATTATCTTTTTATTTTTATTAAATAAACATTCTTATTTAGAGTCTATTGATAGAATTATATGAAGTAATTATTCTCGAAAGAGGGATTTTTATAGCATGTACGTTTTCATAAAAAAAACCGCCCAATGTAAACATTTAAAATTTTTAATGACGAAAATTTAACTGTATCAATAAAAATATAATAAGAAATTTTTAAGCAAATGTCTTTAAAAAAACTTGAAAGTATGTCGCATATTTCAGGAACAAAGTTAATAACAGTACAGCGGCTTAAATGTTCACACCTATCCTTCAGTGAATATTTAACTATAACTTCCGTGAATATTTAACTATACTTTTACGAGTATTTGATTATATAAGTATGATATACATAATAAAAAAAAATTCCTTTTCAAAACAGCTTGAGAGTGTGCCACATATTTCAGTACACAGTAGCAGAATAAACGTAGATGACACTATAGCAGTTTAAAAGTCCATAACAATCTAAAGAATTAAAGGCTTAAAAAACATAGCCCATATTTTTGATAAATACTACAAAAACGGACATACAGTATTGCTCATTTTAACACGGAAAGTGTAGGAAAGTATCACAGTCGTGATAAACTCAAGATTACTTTAAAAGTACTTTGAAAAATTGCATAACTGAATTCTCTTTAGGTTAAAATATATATAATTTGACTATTTACTTTCTGTCATCTATTTCCCACAAAAAATTCCAGGAAGACTGGTTTGTAAAATTTTCAAAAAAATTCAAATCTGAAAAGTAGTTTTTCCAAACAGCTCTATATCCCAACTCATTTTTTTTAAACAGTACTCATTAAATAAAAAAGATTTTCTGGAGCAGGTGTCGTTTTCTATATTTGAGATTCTTTCCCAATTTTGATGCGGCCCTTTCAGGACATAAACACCCCATGAATCAAACCCATGACGGAAGCAAAGCAATATGAGATCTGAAAACACTCAAAATGAGACAAAAAACCTCAGAACACATAGGTCAAGAACGGTATCACAGGGATTATTAGAACCAGAGCAACCAGAGCGACGGTGCTCAAGAGGTGGTTGACCAACCGCCCACAGGTCGTTCCGCCAGTCTTTGGCAACTTTGAATCTTCTCTTGTCAGATAGTATCAGGCCAGTTGAGAGGGATGGTAACATCAGGTTCTCATCAAGGGGGGTTCGAGTTTGCTGAAAGGGTTTCGGTCCTTCCGAGAGCCTTCCTCTTCATCATCTTCTTCATCTTCATCTCGACGTTGTGCGACCTTTGGAAATAAATTAAAAGTCCTTCATAAAGCAGCTATGACTTCAAACGATATTTATATTCAAACAACCCTTTACAGGGGCTTGATGAATATGAAGCAGAATTCAACATCGAAAGCTGAATGGTCTGCAATAATTTCGGTGATGCTGTTATGAGAGATAAAGGTTAATTAAGAATATTATATTTATCAGTAAAAAAAACAAAAAACCCTTATTTCCTGATATTGCAGCTAAACTGGATCTTATGATTTTTTTTATGAATTTTAAACAAAAATAACACAGAAAATATACTAATTTTATACATTTAATGAACTTATAAGTGAACGTACACTTCAGTTTTTGTAAAGATCACACTTTCAGGTTTGGGTCATGATACTTTTCTTTGTTCTTGGATGCAATTTGGTTTTAACGTAGGATTACGTTCCTCCATAACGTTCCTCCATAACGTTCCTCCGGCAAGCAAAGTTTCAGATGTCCTGCGTCACGAGTTATAATTTTGGCAGCGCGCCAAACCCAGTCTGTATCGCTTGGGCAAGCAGTAAACAGTTAAACAGAAAAGTACCAAAATGCGTCAGAATTTTTTTTAATATATATATATATATGTATATATAGATACATATATACAGGGCTCGATTTGAGGCGGAACGTTCCGGAATGGTTCTGGTACCTCTCTTTAGGAAAAAAAATTACGATAGTTAAAAACATTTATTTAATCAAATATTACTCTCTTGTTAGAGAGTGGGCCTGGCCTATTATATATATATATATATATATATATATATATATATATATATATATATATATATATATATATATATATATATACTTATATATAAAGAGAGAGAGCGATTTTGTACGTGGAGGGTAATCTCCGGAACCACTGCACCTATTTGAAAAATTCTTTCACTGTTTGAAAGGTACATTATTCCAGATGGACATAGGCTATATATTATGTATATCTGATCAGTAGAAATAAAGTTAGGGGGATACTCTAGATTTGTGTGCACGGCCGCCATCTTGGATTTTTCCGCCAGGGTTTGGCGCATTTCGCATGGCGATAATTATTGCGTTCCGGTAAAAATAACCCAATGTCAAATTCTCTAATTTTAAGATCAAACAGTTATTTCTGATGTGATCTTTTAATTACAGTATAATAATTTTAAGTCAGATCTTGGCCTTGACTTGGAAATCTGAGTCAAATTGACTATACTCAAAAGAGTAAATTATTTTTAAAACTAAGAGTCTTTTTGTTGAAAATTTTTGAATCCATCATCAGTTTTTCGTTAACTTATTAAATTTAAGTTGCTTTTAATTTTGTTTATAGATTGTCAATTAGTATACTATAATGATACACCATTTCATTTATTTGAAGTAAAAATTATCTGCCATCATTTTTTCGTAAAATGTAAAATACAGTATACATTTTAAATACAATATATTTCAAAATATTTTATAATTCCAAGTTGTAGTGGATTACAAATAAATTTAAATAACTGAAGTTCAACTTCTCTCTTCCCAGGAACTTAAGTTAAAAAGTTAGTTAAGGTTAAGTTATTGGTTTAGGAAAAGGTTTTTTTTTTCTTATTTCCAACACAGCAGGATAAATGGTCAAATAATCCTTGTCCCGATTTTATTGTATGCATCAAATATTTGGTTAAGGTCAAATCTGAAGTAAAATTTCATTACCACAATGCCCTAACAAAACAAACAAAAAAAAAAAAAGAAAAAGAGGATCTGGTTACTCACCATAAATTTATGGGTTCATAATTATTTTACATTTTTCAAAGCTGAATTTTAGATAATTTTTTAAATTGCAAGTTATTTAGGTGGTACGAAAATGCTTTATTTTTTTTCTAATTAACAATATATTGGCATAATATTTTGGTGATTCATTGCTATTAGTCAAAGAGTTAGGGCAAATGAATAGATGGCATTGAAATTTTATCTGTAAGTAAAATTCATTTGACCAAATTTTTCATATGGATCATAATTTGAAAAGGTAGTTTTTAATTAAAAATGACAAAAAAAAATCTCAGTCCAACGATTAAATGATTTTTCAAAAATATTTCTAAGTTTCACAATTTAAAAAGGTCGTTTTTATTTAAAAAAGCTAAAAGAAAAACCCAAAATTTCCAATATTTGAGAATGAATTTTTCAAAAAAGTGGTTTTTATCAAAAACCCAAAAATAAATCTAAGTCCAATGTTTAAATGATTTTTCAAAAATTTTTGTAAGTTTCATAATTTAAACAGGTGGTTTTTATTAAAAAAACTAAAAAAATTCAAAGTCCAGCGTTTTGAAAACACCACTTAAAACACATTGGCGAGAAATTTTCCACTCCTCAAAACACGGTAAAATCGCCAAGTTGGCGCAAAAAATCCAAGATGGCGGCCGTGCACACAATTATTAAGTAGCGTAATATTAATTTGAATACTATTTTAGGTGCTTAAAATAATTAAAAAAACATTCTTTACTTAAAATCCTTTTTTTATTTTTGTATTTTTATTTCATCTCTTACTCTAATTTTGAGATACCAATGTGTATCTATACTTCTATAACTATCTATATATGAGGTGTTGAAAGGCAAAGTGGTGTAAGTCACATTTTCAACTTTTTTCATTTGGGGGCAAATATGTAATCTCCATGTTCAATTTATGGTGGAATTGCAGATAGTTATTATTTGCAATGTTGTAATAATTGTTATTAATTATAATTTGTTCAATTTATGGTGGAATTTTTTGTAGTTTTTGCAGTTAAACTCTCTTGACTTACACCACTTGACTTTCTGACTTACACCACTTTGCCTTTCACCGCCTCATATATAAAACAATTCCGTAACTGACTCATTCATTCACTGACTGACTGACTGACTGACATACAACGCACAGACCAAACCGTTGGACCTAAAGGGCTGAAATTTTGCATGGCGATTCTTCTAATAGTGTAGGGGTGCACTAGGAAAGATTTTTCAAAAATTCTTCTTAGATTTTTTTTAATTAAATTTTTAAGCTGTTTTTTAAACTTTTTTTACGTTTGCATTTAAAATAATACATTGAGGTTATAAACTTTATATCACGAGAAAGATCATAACAATTCCTTCAGAATGAGATTTTTTTCGAATTTTTTCCTCCATTTCCTAATTTTTGATGAATTTTTAAAGATAAATTTTTAGAATTTAATTTATTAAATGCTGATCACGTGATTTCTTTTTTCTGGTACTTTAAATAAATTTATCGTCACGTGCATAACAACTAAATAGACAAAAAAAAATTTTTTTTCTCTCTAATGCAGCAGACGATTAGATATTATCAAAAAAAATAAATATCCCTTACGATTTTTTTTATAAAATATATTTGTTACATCAATTGTATACATTGATCGTCGCATTTATTATAAATATATATAATTTTTTTGGCATTAATTGCATACATTGACCGTTGTATTTAATTTGAATTTACTCCGTAGCGAAGCGCGGGTTTTCAGCTAGTATATATATAAATATATATATTCCGGCACCTCAATTTCTTGGAATCGAGCACTGCATATATATATATATATATATATATATATATATATATGTAAGGCTAAAATATGGGGGGGGGGCAATCGCGCGAGCTTAAAACGGGATTTTGTTTAGAAAGTATAAGAATTATCAATTAAAGACTGGGGGATTTCAAATAATCGGAGTAAATGCATTGCGGTGAAAATAGGGTTAAGGGTTCGACTTGATTCAATTTCTGAAGATCCACAAGGAGAAATCTTAATAGCCTTGAGCTTGGCGCTAAGCAAAGAAAATGTTTCGTCAGCAATAGAACATTCGATATGATGTCTCGCATAAGTAATGAGCGTCATAACGCGTCAGTTGAGGCATGCGTAATGAAAAGCTTGTGAACAAAGGGGTTAATTTCAGAGCCGTAGAAATGTAGGAACGATATAGACAAGCCGCTTGGCGGTACGCCTTTTGGGAAGCCATGGGAATCAATTTATATTAATTATGGAACTGAGCACCTGAAATTGATTAAATAAATATCTTTCGGAAAATGTACTGACTGGTCTTTGTGAGTTTCAAGCTTGGTTGACTGCTTTGCTGGAATTTATTAAGTTATGAGTTATCTCGCCACCGGACCACTGACTGCCAAGCGAAATATGATGTTCAGAGTATGCGTTAATTTTGGGCGTGAAGACAAATCCGACACATATATATATATATATATATATATTATATATATATATATACATATATATATATATATATATATATATACATATACACATACAAAAGAGGTAAACAACGATAAGAAATCCTACGTTAATAACCCGCGGTAGTTTCGTTAGAAGAAATACCTGAAAATTTTTTTTGATCCTTTGAAATCTTCTCGTAGAAGGCTCATCGTCCTCGCCATTAAGATATAATTTTTATTCATGAGAGCTTTTATAATTTCATTGACGTAGAAAATGAGTAAATGAATACCTGCTACCACTTTCTTAAAGGGATCAATTGTTTTTCCTGATTTTGACACAAAAATTTATTTTGTTTTTAATATTTACTAGCATTTGTTGATGATTGCATGATTGTAATCAGTTCGGTAAATCTTTTTTAAATATCTTCTATACATTTAAAATGGTGACACAAAATAAATATTTTTCCATCTCTAAAAAATTATTTTTTAAACTCAAAACTCTAAATCTGCACAATTAAATTAAAGGCAATATAACATAAATACAGATATTCCTCGACTTACCACCGAGATAGGGACCGAGACATTGGTCGTAAGTCGAGTTTCAAACAATTTTTTTTTGTATATGTACATACATATATTTTTTACTTTCATACATACATACGTAATTTAAAATACATTGTACTTTATTTAAATGGCGTAAATTATTCATCGTCATCACTACTTATTATGTTAGTACAATCCATTGGCTCAGAATTTGCGACAGAAGATACGTTGCAGGGTTTTTTTTAACAAAGTTATCCAAGGTAGTTTGAACAGCTTGTGTCTTCTTTTCCTTGTATATTGTCTGGTAGCAAGCCAGATTTTCGTGAATACGACGATACACTTGTGAATCTTTCTTCATTTGGATCCGTTGCTTCTAATTGTTGTAGTACTTTATTAATGTAATGAAAAGCTGAAGCCATTTCTGAAGCCCATGAAGATTTATTTGATTTTTGGTGCCGATATCGAAACTTGCACCATACATTTCTATTATTGCGTCATAAATTTTTGCAGTAATGCAGAATATTGCAACATATTTTTTAATAATTATGTAATATATATTGGTATGTACTGTACATTCGCGGAACAGTATTTTTGAGAAAAATTAATTTTTTTTAATTTAAAACTTCTCGGTCGTAAGTCGAGGAATACCTGTAGGTGATTTAAGAGCTCCGAAAATGATCTCGAGTAATACTTACTTTCAGTATAGTGTCGGAGTCAGCCAATGCTTGTTTAGCTAAATATCTCTCTCTCTTGATCTTGAGCTCCAGTGCAACGGGTATATCGGGAACCAGCATGTCAATGAGCCGACACACAGCAAACACGACGTGCTACAATGGGAAGAGAAAACAATAATAGAGCTGTGCATTATGCGGAAAAAGTCAAACATCAAGTAATGGTAATTAATCAGTGCGATATTTTTGCACAACTTATGTACATCTCATCCATTTTTAAAGCATTTTCTTTCAATTTTTTTTTGTTTCCAGGTTATTATCTCAAATTCCCAATGACCTTTAAATGACGTTTACAGACAAGGCAAATCACCCAGTAACTACCAAACTTTGTGTAATTGATGATTACCGGGTTATGCGTTAAATTGCACATTTTCTGTACGGCTTTGATAACATTAATAGCTGTTAAATTACTTTCTAAGGCAAATTTAAAGTTGTTGACAGAAGATCAATAATAAAAAAAAATATAGGTAATCTCATGTATCAGTTCAACTCAAGCAATAGTCCTTGAGATAATTTAAGTATTCGTTGTAATTTTCATTAGTAATTAGTTTGGTCATCACCTCGAAGAGAATCACAAATCCGAAGCGCAAAGCCAGCAACCTCCAGTAAAATGTTGTTAAGTTTCCATCTTTGTCTCTGAAATCAGAATACCTGAAAGAAAATATGAAATTCGTCATAATGCCTTTCTGAAATGATATATGTTATTGATTAAATAGCTTCAAAACAGTTATGCTTAAAGTACTTAATGTCTCGAAAATAAAATTTTGCTGTTTTCCATAACGGTATAAAGCCAACATATCTACACAACTTGAACCACGGACTGTTGAGCTGCTGTTGATAATCCAAGCAATTAAGCAATCCTCCTAACGTGAGAAAGACTTTTAAGGATAAATTTATTTTTTTCAATTTTCCTATTTATTTCTTTTTCTTTTTTTTTCAATCCAATGACAGAGGAAATTGGCTTACATACTAATTCACTTATATTTATTTATTTTCTTGACAAAACTCAGTTTTGCCCTCAGTTAAGACGAGTTTGCACACAGTTAAGACTTTAGCCTTTATTGGCACAGTGGCCCTTTACTGCTTATATTTAATCCATGCAGGTTACTACAGACTACCCAAATTAGCATTCCAATTGCGCCCCTTTATCGGGCTGTAGATCTATGCTCAAATCGTTAATCTATATACTACCATTGTTAAAATGTCTTATTTCGAATGAATTTCTTCACAGACATCCATTTTAAGAAATAGGCGTAAATAGACCTGAAGGGGTACAGGATGCCTTCCGGATTGAGTTTTAGAAGAGAAATTTGAATGTATTAACTCTTATGCCATGGAGTACTTATTTTAAGTTGCTAAAAACTAATTAATACATACAAGTATCTTGCAACAGTCGAACTCATTCAAGGAGTCGCTGCTGCGAGTAAATTTTTCTCTATGCTTTTCAGTGAAACTCTCACTCAAGTACTGGGAAATTTTATATAAGTGTGTGTGTGCGTGTATGTATACCACCAAAATTGATAAATTCCACCAAAATTGATAAAGGGACTAAGCACGACATTGGAAAGAGTTTCCGCGAAAAAACAAAAACAAAAAGTAGTTCCAAAAGTCGCCGGTAGGGGAAGATATGGCAATTTTGTTGTCGGCGGACCCGATAATTTGCATAAAAGACAAGTAAAACAGCAAAATACAAATTCACGACTATGTAGTCGACAGCAGCGTCAGTATTTCGGGCTATAAAGATAAGAGATGAATACCGAAAAAGTTGTAAGCAGGCAAATGATTAACAAAGAAATTTCACTTGCAATACCACTTTATCTTGGGGACACTCCTTGAGAAAGAAAATAAATAGTAGACTTTTTAGAAGAATTCAAAGAAGATTTCTCCTTCGTATTATTCGGGGTTATTGGACAATTAGTTATGATGCAGTCTTTGTTATTTCTGGTCTTCTGCCTATTGATTTAATTATCTTAAATAATCTTTAGGTTAAGAGGAGCCATATAAAAGACAATGTTTGTAACACCCTGGATGGGAAGCTTCCTATTTCTTGTTTGCAGCACCCTGCAAGTAGGAAACCTATTATACTTATTAACTATGCAGAGGATGTTTTTCAGGAGTATAAAACTATATGTTTCACGGATGGTAGTAAGCTATATGGAAGAGTTGGTCTTGCTTTTGTGATTTATGCAGATGGTATAGAGAAGGTTACAGCTCAGCATAGATTACTTGATGAATGTTCTGTTTTCCAGGCCGAACTTTTATCCTTAAACCTGGTTGTAAAATGGATTCAGGATTATTTCCGTGAGAGTGGAACGCTTAAATATCTTATTTTCTCAGATTCTCTTTCTTCCCTCTTTCTTTTGCTTCTTAATACGGCTTCTACAGAAAAGCTTGTAGTAGAAATTCACTCAATTTGGCACGATCTTGAAAATGTTGTTGAGATTCATTTTTCTTATATTAGGGGCCATATTGGTAATCTTGGCAATAAAAGAGCGGACCAGTTGGCGAAAGAAGCGACTTTTCATAAGATAGATTTAGTGATGTCTGTCCCGGAGTCTCACTGGAAGCGTGTCGCTAGGGAAAAAACTGTCTTGGACTGGAATACTGAAATTCTTGCTTCGTCTAAGGCATCGTGGACAAAAAGATTTTTTCCAACAATTTTTCAGCGTTTAAAGTGTAAGCACTTTTCAACTGACTTTAACTTAACTTAAGTTTTAACTGGCCATGGAAATTTCAAGAGCTATTTGCTTCGTTTTAATTTGGTGACTAGTGGACTTTGTGCTTGCGGTGATGCTGATGAAGATGTTGAACATTTTCTTTTTCACTGCAAATTACATGCGAGTGCCCGAGCTATATTAAAGGCGGACTTGAGACGTCTGTACATTTGTTGGCCTCCTGTTCTTTCTGATCTCGTTAAGAGTGTTGAAAGTCTTGCTGTCTTGCAAAATTTTGTTTGTAATTTGAATGCTTAATTTGTTCTTGTTTTGTGTTTTTCACTTACTTCTGTAAGCCTCATGTTATACCTTGTGGTGCACGAGGAGATTTCAAATGAAACAATAAAAAAAAACACCACTTTATGCAGCAAATTCACTTCTCCCTCCTTCAATGTGATCACAGTCCTGGTGGACGGCAGATTGCATCCTGAAAACAACGTTCTCAGCGGCCAGGCGTAACATGTCAACAGGAATGTTCATCAAAGTCCGGAGTATGTTGTCCTTTAGGGCCGCCAAGTTCGAGACATCACCAAGATACACCTTAGATTTTAAATAACCCCACAGAAAGATGTCACATGGGTTAGGTCCGGGAAGTGAGGTGGCCATGCAAGTGGAAACAAACGACTGATGACCCTTTCTTCTGTAAAGCGAAGGCGCAACAGATCTTTATAGCCGAAAATACTGGCGCTGCTGTCGACTACGCAGTCATGAATTTGCATTTTCATGTTTTACTTGCGTTTTTTGCAATTCTCATGTGTGCCGAGAACAACAGTGCCATATCAACCCCTATCGGTGACTTTTGGAACTAATTTTTTTTTTTTTTCACGGAAATGCTTTCCCATGTTTATCTTAGTCCCTCTATCAATTTTGGTGGAATTTCGGCTGATAGATCGTGCTACAGATGGCTCTTGGTAGTGTCAGTTTACAAAACAATCAATCAATATATATATATATATATATATATATATATATATATATATATAAATAGAGAGAGAGCAAACTGACAATATTTTCATTTAAGTGAGGGAATTTGCACGTAAAGAATAAAGTTTGATCTAGAGAAATAATTTCCCAACTGGCTGGGGCTTCAGGTTAATATAATTCAAAAAAATTTATCATCTTTAACGTACAAACAGGACGTATATTTGATTGGTATTTAGGTATCATTGATTGTATCTGAGTTATTTTAAATTTTCCCTGGATTGAGCTATATTAACAAACATTAAAATGCCTTATTGCTTAAATATTGACAATAATGTATTTTAAATTTTTTTTGTAAATATCAAGGATTAAACATTGAAAACCGTTATCTTCTACACTCATATTATTCTCTTGTATTTGAACAAATCTAGGAAAATGTCAATTCAAAACTATAATATTTCCAACAAAAATTAAAATGTACGTTTAATTTTTGAAAAAAAAATTGCATAATCTGTTCCATTCTGAAACCGTGCCAAGTTCTGTAATTATGGATCGAATGAAAGGAAAAAAAATAAATTATTAGTGAAAGGGAATGTTGCATTCAGTTTGCCACGTTCGGAAGATTAAAATTTCTAGCTCAATTTCATGGGAATCCTTGATAACTGCGAATATGTGTTTAAAATGACAGTGCTGGAATATTTAAATATTTAAGGCTAATCGTTTTGTTAAAAGTCTGGTTCTGATAATTCTATTTGACTGTAAAAATAGATTGCCATAAAAAAAAACACGTGATTTCATATTTCCAAGTGACGGGATTAACTACCATGACTTACTAGTACATAGTGCAGAGAAGCTCCCACAAACAAAGTGCAAAATTTAATGAATCTAAGGCGGTCAAAATAGCAAAATAGGCAGTAAGCTGCAAATTCAGCAAACATCTCTGGCATGTGCACATACTATTTGGTCAAATTCCACTTTGTAATTGTTGTTGGTTTCTTCAAATGCACCATCTTAGTTAATTACTATCTTAAAGTTAAAAAAAATATATTTGGATGAATTTAAAACATTTAAGGCCAATAATGATAATAATAATAAATACACAAACTTAATTCCAAGCAGAAAGAAGTCTATCAGTCACTGTGTGCTATATAATTTCGTTAGTTAGCGAAGAAAAGTTGAAGTATTAATTCATACTATAATTTCTTAATACCAAATTTTGATATGAAAGAATAAAACATGTAGAGAGAGTGTGGGACGTATTAAAATACAACATAATCAGTAGGGCTGAATCCATTGTTGAAATTTAGGTGTAAACGCTTAAAGACGCTGTATTCCTAGAACATTCCAAAGCGCTGAAAATTTCATTGAAACAATAAGTGGTCTAAAATTGACGAAATTCAGTTACACACTATGCAGATTTGGGGAAAAAAATCTCTTGGCACTTGTCCTATCCCACTATATATAATAATGTTGACTTAAAATGTTAATATCAGTTACATAATTTTATCCTGATGCATCAGCTTTATGCGGACAATCTTGAGAACTTTTACTTTTGTTTACTGTGTTTTTAAATTCAATTAACTACGCTTACGCGCTATTTCATAAATTAATATCTATCCATTAAAATCGCAAATATTTGTAATACTATGATCCGCATAGCTTTTAAAATACCTAAGCCTTATTTACAAGCAACTAGACAGCTAAATGTTATGAATGATAAGTTAAAAGATATTCCTGGAAACTGGAATGTTGAACATGTATCTACCAAGGGTTTTTGTCTCATGATGGAACAACTGAATATCAATTCAAGGATTTAGTACACCGGTTCGTTCAAACCTATTTTAATGGAATGGATACTCACAATTAATTTTTTCTCACAAAGTTACCTTTTGGTTCAACACGGCAAGTGCTTTGACCTGAAGACACGGCGATTTAGTTTGAATCTTTATTATCGGAGCAACATATAAGTGAACCAACAGTACTCCTTAACAACGAAAGCACAGAAACGTCTTACCAGATTCAAACCCCAGCCCATAGTGCTTAAGTTTGCTACAATAACCACTAAACGATGCGGGAAGCACCACAAACTTACTAAGACTCAATATTCATGAAAATATGTGTTTCCAAGTAAAGGAGAAACAAAATTTTAAAGCAATAGCTAGAATAATTCGTTCCACCAAACAGTGACGTAGCGAGCATAACTGGCGCCGGGGCACGATACCTTTTTGGTGCTCCACCTCATGGTCTTGGGGACCATTTGGCGTCCCTATGCGGGTGGCGCCTGGGGAATGATAGACCCCCCCCCCCCCTTCGCTACGCCACTGCCACCAAAAGATATTCTCTTAAAATGTCTAAACAGAACGAAATGCGCAAAAAACACTTTAAAGTTTTCTTACCTGCAAGGTTGAGTAAGAGTTCCATTAGGCGCCCAAGCCAAAGTGAAATTGACATACCCCTTCAAATCCCACCGATATTCGTATTCATACAGCATTTTGGGAAGAAATTCTGACGTGAACGCAATCAAGAAAGCCTGCAATTAAACCAGTTTTTCCTCTTAAATAAAGAAGTTAGAAGCAAAGATGCATACTTAACTCATAGTTAAGTATGAATATTTGATTTTGTGAGAAGCTTTAAACTTGAAATTAAATATAGAGTAAATCAGTAAATAACTTTTCCTCCAGAATACGTTGTAACATATTACTTAAATTACTTGGTCTGTAATTAATTCTTTGGGGGATATTAATGAGCTAGAAACTAGTCATTAACTTAAAACGCCATCAAATCATTAAATTATACTTAAAAGTTATGCATCCAAACACTTCATTAACGCTGTTAAAGTAATGTACCTTAAACATTGTTTTAAATTTTTAAACTTACGACCTCTAACAAGCAATGATTGGTACTGGAAGAAATCCATAACTTCAATTTTGAAAACAACTGTAAAATACGTTTAGTCTGATATATTAAAAAATCTTTGCAATTCAAAGTGTCTACGTTAGCTGAAAAGATAGTATAAAATAATAAGTGTTTTATTATATTTATAACACGTCATTATTTTCTGTTTCCTAACCACTTTATTTTAAGTCCACTTTCCCATCTCCTGAGGTCTAAAGGCAATAAATATTAGTAAAAAAAATCTTGTACTTTACCCTCGGATCGAGAGGCAAAGAAGCCATAAACAAAATGAGTATAATAACGTCTCATGGTACTAGTGAAGGAGGCGAGTAGAAATGGGCGAGTTTTTCCCCTAGAGGCCAATGAACGCAGCCGAAAGACTTGCTAGAGGACGATAATGAAGGGGGTAAATTTGAAATTTCATCGTTGCCATCTGTCGTCTCAGGGAGGAATCATGTACTTAAGGCTGCTGTGTACTTAACCTATTGCATTCGCTCACCTGAATGTTAACCTATGGATAAAATTGGTCCAAGGATTGCCGACTTGGATTTAAAGATTTTTTAAATAAAGTTGTTCTCCGTAACAGAGAAAGAAATTTTACACATGGGAAATTTTTCGTTTAAAAAAATGCAAATAATATTTTAAAATTTAAATTATTCGGGAAAATATATGGGTGTTTCAAACGCTCCTAAATTCCTTGGGTGGACGAAATTTGTAAAACGAATCCTGTTGCAATTTGCAGAAAAGTTCAGGCTATCTGAAAATACCATTTTTATTGGATTATCTGCATTTATGTAGCTGTAAATAGTAGACAAATTTTCTCAATAGGCTAACATTGAGGTGAGCTAATCCAATATGGTCAGTACGCAGCAGCCTTAAAGCGACTCTATTTTATTTAGAGAAAAGTGATGCTGTGGGCACTTTTCTCTGATCTTTAATCTGAAAGAAGAGAAATCCAAAAGATAATCCGTCCTTCCCGAAGGTATACGGATGATTTTGAGAGACGACAAATTTCGCAATGGCAATCAGCTTGACTAGGATTATACAATACAAATAAATACATGCAATGTTACACAATTATAAAAACCGAAACAAGCAAGCAACAAAATAATCAATGACCCAAAAATGGGTAATGAAAGTCCATAAGGTCTTTCATCACAGCCAAAATGAATTTTCTACAATAGTACAATGAAAGAAGAGATGTACAATGAAGTAGTACAATGAAAGAAGAGAAAATAATCATGTATTTTTTAAAGATGGCAAATCCATCAAAACTGTTAATAAAAAACTCCCGTTGCTGGATTCAGAAAAGGTAGTTGGCAAAATAAAGACAAATAATCAGTTCCGATTCTTGAATTGTCAATGGTATGAATAAATTGAAACATTTAACTAAATTGTCTGTAACCTGCATTTTGGCGGGATATAAAAATTAGCTCGAATTCCTTATAACCTATAAACTAGAAGAGATCGACGGATTTGGGTCTAGTCTATATTAAAAACTGATTTTTGCTGGTTGTTTTAAGAATCCATTTCAAATTCTCCTGAAGAAATTTTTAAAGAAATTAACTCGTATCACTATTCAATACAAAAAAAAAGGAAACATAAGACTATGTATTACACAAATATAATGATATTTATTGCACTTAAACAGTAGAAAAGTGGCATAAAGATGTTTTTCATACATGAATATGACTTACATTGCTGATGACAGCTAGATGTGCAAGTAATTCCAAGATGCTGAACCATATTCCAATATCTTGTGCCCTTTCCGCAACTACCCTCCGAGTTTCGCAGACGAATTTCTGAGCATCCAAACGAATTTCCACCCAGTTGTTGAGGAGGGCAAACAAAGGAGCTAGTGGAAAGGCTGCTACGAATATAGTGATGAAACCAAACTGGAGAACTGTGGAAGAAAAAAAGCTTTTTGGAGGATTACGTACATGCTAACTTTATATATCTCAACACCCAAAGTGATATAAGCGAATGAAATATTTAAAGCCTTGGAGAGCCTACCGGTGTTCTTCTCAAGCCTTCAACATATTCGTATTCTCAATATTTGAGATAAGTAGTTTCAAGTTTAAGATTACGGCGAAGATGAGATTACAATTTAAGAATTTTGATCACGCTAAGCTGTTTTTGAGCTGCATTTCTCATCTATGTTCTTTTTGTACTCAGTTATTGACAGCTATTGGTCAAACTTTTCAGTAAGGTTCGTCCGAGGATGCAAGATGTCGAAGTATAGCAATAAAAGATCTCAAACTATTAATCCGCTTGCCATAAAATCTTTAAAAAATACTAAAAGGGGATTTTTTACGTCCTTGTAAATTTATTACAGTTGTTCGAGAAATGAGGCGGCATTGCGTTTGAACACGCATACATACATATGTGAACAATTATTTTTTGGGGGTTGGATGTGTGATAAAAGATATTTATTCAGTCGTTCTCAAAGAATTCTACTAATGTCTAGTTTTGTAGGGAGCCGCCAGTTTGTGGTCGTCACTGGCTAATAGTGAATTCAAGGAGTATTTTTGTATACCCCAAAACCAAAGTACATTATCACAATTTAAGTTTGAAAAAAATATTTATTACATAAATTTAACATTGAAAATACGACTCGTACAAATTAAAGAATAACATGGATACCAAAAATTACGAAGCAGAAAACTTAACAACGAATACAGAAGAATTGTTTTTTCTGCTCTCTCGTACCGGGTCATCGTAGTTGCCAGGCAACTTTTTCAAAACGGGAAATACAAATTTTTTAAAATGTCGTCTGCAGAGGGATTCGGCTGCAGACTTGCGATCGCTACAGCATCCCTTCGATTCAAAGAAAAGAACAACATATCCCACAAACAATTTAAGAATGTAAAGCTGCAATTTCGATAGCCAATTTATGAATATAATTACCCATTTCAAGATATTCCTGAAATAGACCTTCATTCTCTATCAGTTGATAATCTTCTTCCCATCGTGCCAGTTCCACTGTATTGTTCAACTTTGTGCGCTTCCGATGGAACCATGTCTTCATCTTTCTGTTATAGGGGTACAACAATAGCTTCAACTTTATAGCACTTTTACTGAGATAATGAATATTAATTACGCTTTTTCTTTAAATTCTGATTCAGGTGCCAATAAGCAAATGCAATAGTAATAAGTTTTGTTCGATGATGTACAAAATTCATGCTTTGTAAAGTAATGAAACTAACAAGTCTTCTGTTCGAGAACTTTTGGATTGTGAAATAAGATTATTAAAATAATTCAACACAGTATTGAATGATTTTTTTCTCTATTCTCAAATTTCGCTTTCAATTGACTACTACTACAAGACCTATTGGAGGACAGCGGCATGTATCACTGCATAGCACAAGCATCTTCTGTAGACGACAACATTTAGGCTATTTTTTATGACCATCAAATCCCAATCAAGCAAAATCTTCATTCACGCGGCTGTGTGCATAAGAAAATTAAAAACTTTGGTCAATGAAATAAAGGACTGATTTAAAATTGACTTTAATTGTAAGTCTTTTCTTGAATTATTCATAGAAAAATTAAGGTATAGATAAAATAGATCTAGATAAAAGATATATATATATATATAAGGATGCTAATAAAGATTTTTAAAATTATTATTTTAACTTAATAATTTAAATGCTCTTAAATTTAGTTTATGAAATTTTAATTTATACTGGTGAATTCAAAACTGGTGGCGGATGATATTTAATGCTTAATCTAACGTTTAATTCTTGAAGTTCCGTTTAAACAGTCTATCAGACAACATAACAAAGAATGTTCTATTTTAAAGGATACATGTCTGAAAGAAATTTCAAATATTGAATAATTCTGAATTATTGTTACTCGAATTATTTGAAAATTTTTAAAAGAAAATTAAGCCGAAAATAATCACAAAAAAGAATTCCAAGTGAAATAATCTTCTTTCAATGAGTTCTATCAGATTTTTGTTCGTCACCTATTATTTAAATATCAAATGAGAAAACAGAGAAAATTTTATTTACAAATGGATATATTTCATGTCAAACAAAAATATTGATATTCAATTGTAGTTTTTATACTTCCTAATAATCTAACAGGTTAAAAAAATACTCAGTTTAGTACGTAAAGTAAGCATGAAGAAGCATTGGTATACTTACGGCAGCAGTATCTCTTGTGCGTTATTGATGATCTGCTTACCGATCATAATGACAGCTAACTGCTGAGCCAGTTCCATGAGGCACCCACTATTGCCACACTTGCAAAAAGTGGAACAGAAACATATCAAACAATTATAGAGAAATAGCAACATATAATGCATAATCTATCTTAATAACTTTCTTTTAGCAAAAATGAAATATAAAGCAAGAATTCTCTTTTTTTTTCTTTCGTAAATTTTTATGCGAAACATAATTCTAATTCTCTGACAACAGTCAGCAATAAAGACTTTATAACCTATGTCTTTAACCCTTCAGCGGGCTCGCCCGTGTACAAAGTGCAACATTTTCGTAATTTTGAATGGTTTGTTTTTACATGTAAGATTTGAATGTTTTTAAGCAGATTCTAATTATAGCTACAACCTTTCTAATGCAGGTCTGATTTTCTGACCCTTGTATTCCTTTCCATTCATTGGTAGTCGTGATTTAACCGTGGTAAACCAGCGATTATACTGGATTACAATACGACGAAAGCAGGAGTTGATGTAGTCGATCAAATGCGCAGCTATTACATGGTATCCTGCATATTACTAAGATAGACAATCTCATTGTTTTTTAGGTTTTTGGACATAATAGGAATCAATTCGCAAGTTGTCCTTAGATCCAATTAACCGGACAGTTTTGAAATAAGGCGATTGTATCTGCATTATTTGACCTTTAATTATAAATATATATCAATATTATCAACATTGTATATCTTGTCATAAAACGTAAAATTATTATTTTCAATTTGAAAAAAAAGTTCATTACAAAAGGAATAATCAAGGTTGAAATAGACGTTGCACTTTGTGCCACGCGCGTCTGCTGGTGTTCGAATATTTGGCGCGCCCGCTAAAAGGTTATTCTATTTATAACTACAGTTTGTTACGATTACAATCTAAATTTGCTAAGAAAAAATACTTTTTGCATATTCAAAATCAAGTGCATTCAGCAGTACATCACAGTAGCAAACATAAAATGCATCATTTTTCAGGGTGGTGAAAAAAGTTGAGATAGAGGAAATTAGGTATTTGAAATTAATCGTAAATAAAAAAATTTTTTAAATAGTCCAATTAAAAAATATTTTAATGGCGACCTTTTCCGAACTATCAAATTGTAGTTGAAAGTGATACTGATTACGAGGTCTTCAGTTAAAATGAACGAACTATAATAATAGGGTAAGTGTTCCAAATATTACCCCTGTGCCTAATATCGCCTAAACGTGTTGACTGTATAACAGCATATGGTATAGAGCAGCGGTGTCCAAACTTTTTTGCCTAAGGGCCACACTGACTCCTCCACTAAGTTTCAAGCACCAAGACCTATTTTAGGAACCAAAAATTTTAGGGGTTTCGGGAGACAGTCTGACACTCTATTTACCCCCATACTTTTGTTTTTATAATCACTATTTTTTGCTTTTATGAAGATTTTTCAAATGATTTTTTGTTTAATTCAATAAAATCTAAGTTAATCTATATAAATAAAAATGTAAATGTTCGTTTGTTCAAAACCTCAAATCTCCGAAAGTTCTTCACCGATATATTTGAAATTTTGACACAACGTTGCATTCGAATACGTGAGTGTTTTTATAAACCTATTATATAGATGCCACACCTGTGACAGGTATAAACATGCTTTTTTTAAACAAACGCTATACTAAGTATTTTCCAGTAAACGAGAAATGTCTTTCCCTGCCCCCCCAGAACAGAAATTTGTCACGGTGGGGTGCGACCCCACTATCAGCAGTCCCCACAGGTCGTAAAGTACGGAGAGATCGTTCTAAACAATAAAAGACGATCGAAGAGGTAAGAGAACCACTGTCCGGTGTTCGACTGATTTTCATTTGAATTCAAATTGTATCCGGAAATTGACCACTTCGGAGTGATTTCTTCGAACGGATTGAAATATTTCGTTTCTCATTGCGTTAGAATTGAGTTCTGTCTGTCAATCTGCGTTTGAATCAAAATATTTCATTAGTATTTTATCCTTTTTTTTGTTGTTTTGCCTTTGTTTGTTAGTTCATGTTTTTTCCTTTTTTAATGTCTTGCAAATTTATATATTTTTGTTATAACTTTCTTCTTTTTCAGTGCAATCGATCTGCTTTAGTGGCCTTCAGAAGGTTAATTATTTCCTTTGTCATTGCGTTGGAATTGAATTGTGTCATTTACCATAGCGTTCATTTCGTGAGTATAGTTTATTTTTTATTTTTTTCATTGTTTTTCATTACGTTTTTAACTGTTTTTCTTATTTTTCTGTGCAATTGTCGGTGGAACTGAGCTGTATCGATTGATTTTCATTTAATCTTTCATTTCCCATACATGAACGAAGTGCAGCTGTTGTTCACTTAGCAGTACATCTAGAAAATGAACAATGCGTGTATTTCACAGCTGCAAATGTGCAACAAATAGCCCTGAATCCACCGGCTACAACGTTAACTGCTTTCTTCAAGTTATGTCAAAATGACGCGTTTGCGAAAACTCTACTGTATTCGGAAGTGCCTACGTATTACACATGGAATGCGAGTAGAAAATCATTTGAACGACGCAAACGAGGAGAGCGAGTCAAAGGACAACCTGGTATATTCAAAGAAACTACGATAGGTAGACTGTACACCGTGCATCCCAATCAAGATAAATGCTTCCTTCTTCGCATGCTATTGGTAAATATGCCCGGTCCAACGGATTTCCAGCAATTGAGAATTGTCAACGGCGTTACACATGCCACTTTCCGCAGTGCATGTCAAGCTCTGAATTTATTGGAGAACGACCGACACTGGGATGTATGCATTAATGACGCGTGCAACACGTCAAATCCAAAAACAATTCGTGCGTTGTTTGGAATCATATTGACCGCCTGCTCTCCTTCATCTCCAACAGAGTTACGGGAGAAATATAAATCGCACATGGCTGAAGATATTTTCCGTCGAATACGCGGGGAAAATCCAAATATGAACATGGATTTCACAGCAGAAATCTACAACAAAGCGTTGAAAATGATTGAAAATTTGTGCTTAGAAATCGCGAACAAAGTTCTCAATCAATTGGGAATGCCATCACCGAATCGACTTGCTGAGGCTTCATTCGATGCAGAATTGCGTCGTGAACAAAATTACAACACGGGTGATCTTTTGTCGTATGTGCAATCAAATATTCCTAAGCTAACACTTGAGCAAAAAGGCATTTACGATCAAATAATGCAAACTGTCAATAACGGGGTTGGAAAAATCTTCTTAGATGCGCCAGGAGGAACTGGTAAAACGTTTCTAATTAGATTGATTCTGGCAGCAATTCGATCCCAAAATGACATAGCCTTAGCTCTTGCGTCATCCGGAATAGCTGCGACATTGCTACCAGGTAGAAGAACTGCACATTAAGCTTTGAAATTGCCATTGAACATGCAATTCATTGAAACTCCCACGTGCAACATTTCCAAAGCATCCGGCATGGGAAAAGTATTGCAGAAATGCAAACTTATTGTTTGGGATGAATGTACAATGGCCCTCAAAAAATCTCTCGACGCTCTTGATCGATCATTGCAAGATTTGCGTGGAAACATCAAACCTTTTGAGAACGCATTAATATTGCTTGCAGGAGATTTCAGGCAAACATTACCTATAATTCCCCGATCGACACCAGCGGACGAAATAAATGCTTGCCTGAAATACTCTACTTTGTGGCGACACGTAAAGACGTTGAAATTATCTACAAATATGCGTGTCCATCTGCAAAACGATCGATCAGCTGAGTTATTCTCACACCAATTGCTGGAAATTGGGAACGGAAAGGTGCCGGTTGCTTTGACATCAGGACGAATTTCATTAGCTCATAACTTCTGCAATTTAGTATCGTCAAAAGAAGAATTGGTAGAAAAAGTATTTCCCAATATTCAAACCAATTTTAAGAATCATGATTGGCTGTGTGAACGAGCTATTTTTGCCGCCAAGAACAAAGACGTCTACGACTTAACAACATCATTCAGTACAACATTCAAAGCGAGGCAGTCACATCAAGTCCGTCCGTCGCCACTGTTGTGGAAGCAGATGAAGCGGTTCATTATCCAACAGAATTTTTGAATTCACTCGATCTGCCAGGGATGCCACCGCACGTACTGCAATTGAAAATCGGCGTGACAATTATAATGTTGCGAAATATCAACCAACCAAAGCTTTGCAACGGCACGCGGCTTGCAGTAAAAAAATTATTGAGCAACGTCGTAGAAGGAACGATCTTGACAGAACCATTCAAAGGTGAAGATATCCTCATTCCTCGAATTCCCATGATTCCAACAGATATGCCATTTAAATTTAAGAGATTGCAATTCCCAATTCGATTGGTGTTTGCAATCACCATCAATAAATCTCAGGGCTAATCTTTACAATTGTGCGGGTTAGATTTAGACACGGACAATTATATGTTGGGTGTTCTAGAGTCGGCAAACCAGACAATCTATATATCTGCACAGACAATGGAACAATAAAAAATATTGTATACCCACAAGTATTGCCAAATTAAGTATTTTTTTAAATATTTTTGTTTCCAATACAGCGGGCGAAAGGGAACACAATTCTTTCGCCAAGATATTACATAAAACAAGCAAGTACTAAAAATTTAACTATGAAATATGTTGGGGGGTAACGTTACTCGCGTCCGTAGCATACTTTAAGCTACACGTGCCCCCTGGGTAGTGCTAAATGAGTAACAGCTTTGCAGCCTTTATAAATTAAGCATATTAGAAACGTGCTTTCTCTTTTCTTTCTTTTCCATTTAACCAGACTGAGCCACAGCAACGCGTGGCCGAGTACAGCTAGTATGCAATAAAACAAGCTAGCTAGCTAGCTCATCATACCAACATACTGTAGTTTTGAATTACGCTCAAATTTTCCTTTCAAGATTAGCCGGAGAGTGAGATATCTATGGCACATTATAATATTTAATTTCATTATGTAAACTACCTATGTATATCACTTATTGTAAGTTTTTAGGATAAACCTCATATCATTAATTACAGTTAAAATGTTCAATTTCATTATGTATGTCAGTTATTGTGTTTCTTAATAGGTCGTTAAATAACATCTGATTATTATTTTGTAGGATTTACTGATTGTTGATTTGATTGTTTGTATGATTATCTGATTATTATTTTGTAAATTTTACAATGTAATAGAAATAAACTATGGCGCGCCGGATACTGGGCATGTCCGGCCCGATTTGGAGACCCCTAGAGCAGAGTTTCCCAAAGTGTGTTCCGAAGAACCCTGGGGTTCCGCCAAAATTTTAGGGGTTTCGCGAGACAGTCTGACACTTTATTTACCCCATATTTTTGTTTTTATAATCACTATTTTTTGCTTTTATGAAGATTTTTTTAAATGATTTTTTGTTTAATTAAATAAAATCTAAGTTAATATGCAATAAAAAAATATATGTTTAATTTAATATCACATTAAATTTAGGGCAGGAAGGGGCCTATTGATAAATAAATGTAAAGTGTTCAGTGAACTTTGAAAAAAAGTTCTGACGGTTCTGCGATCAAAAAAGTTTGGGAAACACTGGTGTAGAGAATGCACCTGGAGAGACTGATTAGTTGTAAAATAAAATCATCGAAAATTCTCATAACGCCGTATCTTTAAAACACTAAACTAACATTAAACTGTACTTACTTCTTCATTTCTAAGACCTAACATCTTCCTATAGTGACCAGGATAACCAACAAACCTACAACAAAATTAAACCGAAATGTTAACCGGAAGTAAGTTTTTATAGATGAAAGAGGAATTGCTGGAACAATTCGAAAACACATAATAGTGGCCAACAATTTGAATAAGAATATGCATTGTGAGAGCTTTATGCACGCACACATAATATTATGGTGGGAAAATGGTAAATAATAACTTCACCTCTCTCAAATTAGGGTTTATACAAAAACCGACTTTTTGAAAAACCGGTTTTCGAATTCCAGATTTCCAAAAAACCGGTTTTAGCCGGTTTTCGAATTTTTGTCAAAAAAAATAGAATAGGGGAAAATATTTTATTTAATTTATATAAAATAACAAAATACGAAATCAATATGAAAGTTAAAATATAAAAAAAAATAAGGATTACACATTACTTACACAAAATAACTAAAACTCAAACAAAATTTCAAATTTCAAATAATATTTATATTTATTTCACTAATTTCAATTTCTCCTAAGAAAATAGGATTTTTAAAAAACATAAAATATCCACTGAACGGTGGCTACGTCTTGTTCTTCTTTTGGACACAATATTGCCTGAAATTGAAAATACTCGTTCACTAGCTACTGAGCTTGGTTTTATAGTTTTCAGGGCATCAAATAACAAATCTAAGTTTTTGGTTCTTTAATTCGTTGCCTCAAATAATGAAAATTCAGCTTTCAGTGTCTTTGGATTTGTAAGTTTTTCTTCGGGGTCTTCAAGAAACTTATGAATTGATTTTTCCATGGCTTCCTTTAAAAAAGCATTACTCTGATGAGTAGATTCTTCGATTTGCTCTTCATCAGAATCGGTATCCACATAAGAATTTGGAAATATTCTAGACAATATCTTTCCAGATAACTATAACAACTTTATATTTTTGTTTCCAGTTTTCCCTTTACAAGATTAAGCGAACCTGCCGTGACTCGTGACAGATTGCACATATGTACTAACATAAAATAAGTCGGTTAGGCACGTCTTTTCCACGTGCGCAGTGCACAATGCACAAGCACTGGCCAACGCAACTCGCAACGTTGAAAAAATATGTCTGCTGCCCGTTGCATAGAATGAAAATTTTTACATAATAATTTGAATTCTTTTAAACCGGTTTTCTTAATTTAAAAACCGGTTTTCAAATGTGACAAATTTATTTTAAAAACCGGTTTTTTAAATCCGGGTTTGAAAAACCGTCAAACCCTATCTCAAATGTGTCAGTACACAGCCCGTAAATTGGGAACTGAGTATTATCTCTAATGAGTAGACATTAATTAGAAAATTTCCATATATGACAATTGATTAAAGTCATTACTTACCTCCCTTTGAAGAAAGCTATGTAAAAAATGGAAGAGTAGAAATTGATGAATTGAAAGATGAATACTTTGAAAGTCAGGTTGTCATCGAAATCTGTTTGCGTACGATGCATTTCTGGAAAAGATAGAGAATGTAACTAGTGGAACATGGACTGCACATATATTTAATTTTATGGCATTGGAAAAATTAATATGTACTAGTCAAATTATTGATGGCTGCCCACTAAAACTTAATTATTCATTAAATTGTGCTATAAAAAATATCTCTTTGAGAATAAGTTTATTACTTTGAAGACCTGCATATCTATTATCAGTATGATCAGATGAGTTTGTTTTGTTTGCAACATAAAAATCAATTTTTCTCTATTTAAAATAATTTGTTATTAACTGAAGAGCATATTTTTTCTGTTACTTCCCTGAAAGTTGTCAGGAGATACTAAATAGTATAAATCACAAGAAACTTTAGGAAAATTCAAAAACAGGAACACACAGCTTCTTTAAACAACAATAAAAATACAGGGATGGCCAACAGTTTCGAAGTAATTAAAAGTTCATCTTCAGGCCGAGGAGCATTAGGTGGGATTGCATTTAGGGACTACTCACATATTCGAGGATCATCAAACTCTTTGATATATAAATAGGGATGATCAGGGCCTTTTTATCGCATGGGCAAATCGGGACTTTGCCCGGGGCCCCCTGATGCTAGGGGGCCCCCAAACCCCCTTGGTGTATGCACCTAGTACTTCTAATAGTATGTATTTTTAAAATTGTCCGTAAGGGGGGCCCCCAAATAGCATCTGCCCAGGGGCCCCCAGCGTTCATAATCGGGCCCTGGGGATGATAACAGAAAATTCTAGAACGTCGTGGAAGGCTGCGGCAGGAGCGGACACATCGAAACGGGGACGCTCGAAAGACGAAAGCAATCAGTACCAGCAACCTAAGAACTGAAAATTAAGTAGCCTTTTCTACAGATAAATTAATTTTACCTGTCCCAATCTCCCACGGTAATTAATTGGATAAAGTGACGAAATGAAGTGATGAGATTCAGCGCAAAATGTCCGCTAGAATGAGAGCGGGATTTTCAGAAATACCAAAACTTAGTTTCATAGGACAAAGGATGAATCCTAAACTAAAATATTTTAAGAAAATAAACTACCAGGTACAGAAATTTTAATAATTTAACAGTAAATTGATAACTTGTTTAATGGGGATTACAGCTGTTAATGTTATAGATAATCAACCAAAAAAGAAATCAAATATTTTTCCACTTAAATTTTTTACGGTTAACCAATAGATTTCGCGATATAGCTTTTTTTAATAAGTAAAGGAAAACAATATAGTAAAATTTATTACCCTTTGATTCCTTGTTATGAAAGTTATCCAACGGACAAGCTTTCAGACCAATATAATATAAACACTCGTCAACTATTTAAAAGTGTCTTAACGTCCTATAAAGTTTAATTTTCCGCTGTGTCTAGCTGCAGTCATGTTATAACAACCGTTGTTGTCGAAAAGAATGAATAAATCAATGATACTAACCCCACTGTGTCAACCTTAGGGCTAGCTTCTCGTACACTCTGCCCAGGGCCATGATTAGTACCAGGTTGACTAGAGCACCCGTCGAACTGGCGATCAAAGATGCGGCTCCCCGGAATGTATCCGTTCGAAAGAGGAATATGGACACCAAGACACGGTACAGAATTACTGCCACGATGAAAATCATGACCAAGGCCATCTGGAAACGATTTATGTGTTTTTAAAAATATCGGGACGGGAAAATGTTAACACACATATGTACATCTTATTTTTATTTATGTCTTAAACACACAAAGTTTTTGTTAACAATGATGGATTGGGCAGATTATTTCCATCTATTCGAGCACTGAGATGGATTCATTTGCAATAGATCTACATAATAAAATGTAGATTACTTTTTGATACATATAGTTAGAATACGTAAGATTTGTTCCTAAAATCCTTTCAATGACAAATTATTTTTATTTCCTTTTAATGGAAGTTCCCCCTTATCATACATACAAACATTAAGCTAACCCGTACGCCAGGACGCCACTGACTAAGCAACACAGCAATCATCATAGCAACACAATGACATGCATACCTTTTATATTAAGATAATATTACTGTAAAGTATAAACTTTCTAAGCGTTTGAGACGAATTTTTCCGTTACCCACTTTCAGCTTGAAAAGCATTTGCGACGGGTTAATTCATTCTCTAGTTTGATGCCCCAAACCGGTCTGTTTCAGACAATTTTGTATATTTAACTGAAGAATTAAATAAAACTTTAAAAAGACTTTTCGAGCTGATTATGAGGAATGGGTAAATTCGTCTCAAGCACCTAAAAGATAAAAGCTCTTCTAAGCCCGGTCAAGGCTGGTCCAAAGATGGCCATGCATGCGCAATAGGGCATAACTGCATCAAAGGGCTTTTGTAATCATCCGTTGGGCAAAGATAATCCAAGCTAGTCAGTCCTAGGCTAGCCAATTCTAGCGACGAGACTATTAGGTAACAACTACACGTGTTTTTAAAAAGTGTACTAGAATTTTAAAGCTTCATGACAAGATTTTAAATTAAAGGAAATAAAAAATACTCGAATAACGTAAGATGTGTTTAAACTTTCAGAGGTCACGAAAGGGATCTTTACCATAACTAATATTGCTCCTGAGCCAACAGCTATTCTCTTGAAACGAATGGTAGCTGGGAAAGAGGGCTCCTTGATTCCTGTGATGGGATTCCTTTCCACAAAAGGAGCCTTCGCCGCGAATTCGGGCCTCGGTCTTTCCTAAGAAAAGTAAACGCAATTTCAAAATTAAACCATGTCAGTAAAAGTGTACATTTATATTATCAACATATTTCAGTTTGCATCCAGGCATTGCTTACAGACACCTCCTTACAGTAAATGCGTACATTTTTATACCTGCTTATTCCATTTAGCTGATGTAAAAATTCACGTAGATGTTGTGTATGGACAATATATTATATATATGATTGGCATGAGTAATTGCTTATTTCCTAAGATTGGTTTACTGTAGACAGTAGCGCACCCAGGATTTTAATTTGGAGGCAATACTTCAGTCGCGGTTAGTGATTGAAATACATTCTAATATTATTTAGAGTTTATAGACTACATTTTCTCTTCTATTTATGAATGAAATAGTTTTTTTTATATCGTCAAGAGCAACTTGTCAAACAATAGACTGTAAATACCATAGATAACACTCATCTCTAAACGAGTGGATGAAAAATTTCTTAAGTTCAATTTTCCAATACCTATTGAAAACCTTATAATTAATCCAGAAAATTCGCGCGCCTGTCTAATACCTTTTCTGTTTCCTGTATCCCGCAATTTTTTTATTTGTTTCCACTCTCAGATTATTAAAGTAATGAAGGTAATGATTATAGGAATCACTTACATGTGTTTAATTTTTTAATTAGGTAGAACGAGCAATATATTTACGTGACAGGCGAGATATTTTCAGTTCTCGACTATTTTATTACTCATTTGTGAATAATCAGTATGATCTGAATATCCAGATATTAATCTTTTGCTCTTTGAAACTTGGAGAGTTTTTGCTTCCATTTGCCATTTACTGTGCCATGACCATCAATGCCTCAAGTTTTCCTTTTCATCGAAATTTGAATGTCGTATAGAACAATTCTCTTCAACACATCATATAGTAAGGGCATAAAAAGTAATTCTAGAAAACGTAGATCGACAAATTAAAATAATCCTTGATACGGATCAGTGAACAGAGGGATATTAAAGTAATATTTCAAAGCCAGTCGTTCTAACACAACTTAACATATATTTGCGTCTTATAGATAGGGTTTCACAACCCTTTGGCTCCTTCTGTAGATACATCACTGGCCGCAGGTACACCAAAGAATGATGCAATTCTTTATAAAGAATGGTAGAAATTAAAATTTGTAATATATACTAGACCAACAATTTTTGTTTTGTCACATGTGTATATAAACGGAATGTTATCCATGTATAACATTTTAATAAGGAAAACCAAGTCAATTTTTGGAGCGAGTAGTGCTGCCATCTATGTGCCTATTTACGAAATAACAACGATTAATTGCAATTTAAGTGCAATACTTATTCAATCTGAACTCTAAGAGGTATCTTATGTATGAGAGTTATTTGTAGATATTGCAACCGACACTACAGAAAAACTGAAAATAATAGTGAAAGAAAAAGAGGTATCTTATGTAAAAAATGAGATCAGTTCATATTGTAAATGACTTCATAAAAAATGAGAAAATAATAGTGGGAGGCTAGTCGTATGACGTAAAGAAAATGAACATATATCGTAATTAATGCAACAGAAAACAATGAAAATCATGGTGAGAAAGTAGGGGGTATCTTATGTAAAGAAAGTAATGATCGATGCTGACATAGGAAACGTAAAAATAATTAGAAAGTGCATTCGTGTTAAAACAGAAAATGCTTACTACAAAAAATACAAGAAAAAAAAACCCGACAAACTATAATTTTTATCAAAATTATTGCCTTAAACCAAGTTTTATTTAATTGGGATAAGATAATTTATAAAATATACTATAAAATGTATGTAATCTAACTTCACTTCAGTTACATGAACAACACAAACTTACTGCAAGTACTTGCGATTTAATCGATTTTATGCATTGTATCACATGTATTATATTTGATGCAGTACGTAGTTGTCTTGCATTACCTAGAAACTGTGAGGTATTTAAAAAAAACAGGATACACTGATGTAAATAATTTCATTTCAGATATAAGTGTACTCCAAATTTAAAAAAAATAATTAAAATAAAAATAAAAAAAATTAAAGGGCAAAACAAATTTGTAGATGCTACCGTATTTTTTCATTTGAGTAAAATAAAGAATGGAGATATTCAGTTAGCATGTGTATAGTTTATGCATCTGTTAACGCGATGAAATATGCGCGTAGATGCGCTTGAAAAACGTAGAAAATCTGAGAATACATATTTCCCCCATCCATGGGCCCTCGCCTTGAATTCTCGGTTTGTTGGAAGTGTTAATTTTTACCTATATGAGGATTAGATCAGCGCCTACAGTTTAAAGCCAGTTACAGTTATATTTGTACTAATAGCTGGTTTCAGACGGGAGTTCGGCCACAGAGAATGCATCTGCTTACCTCCTCCTCCTCGAAGTCCATGCAATCCCAGTGATGGGCAAGGCTGACGCTCTTCCTCTTCCAGTACTCAAGGAAGGAGACAGCTGCGAAGAGGAAAGAAAGCATGATGAGAAAAGCAGATGATTTCAAAAATAATAGGAGTCATAAAAAAGGAATATAGAAAAATACTTGTAAAGTAATTTAGTAAATATTCAGTATCAGATTATTATTAAAAGCTGGTTTCTCGTTTGCTGGAAAACGAAAGCCAAAATTAATCTATCTAATTCGAGTGAATTTACAAAATTATACAGGGCGTTTCAAAAAGAATTATCCGATTTAAAAAAATCATAACTATTCATCTTTTAATCCGTTTTGATCGAATAATGTAGAGGCAGAAAGAGGGAAATCTCGAGTTTCACGCATATGCCGACAAGTAACGCTAGCGTTCTACCTTTACCCGTCACTTCAGAGTTTGTAAAGATGGCGACTGCACTACAGAAATCATTTTGTGTTCTACTCTTTGCGAAGTGTGAGCCCGTAACAACAGTTAAGCGGGATTTTCGTCGACAAAACCCTGGTAGATTGAAGTTCCTACCTCTTAGAGCATTAGGCGATGGTATAAACAATTCCAAGACACGTGTTGTCTGTATGCATAACAGCCGTGGAAGCAGTATGCAGACTTGATCGCGAAAGTTTGGGACGAATTTGCCTACCGTATAGAAATAGTCGTGCATCCAAAGGTGGGCATATTGAGCACTGTGGCAATTTCCCCCCCCCCCTCGAGGCGAGTAGGAAGACCATTAAAATCGCCGCTAGCCGTGAACCGATGCTAAAGAATGGCAGACCCCCCGAGCGGAAGAGGACCACAATGGACACCTCTTCGGGACGCATTCCTGGGATGAAAAGAGGAGACAGTCTGGCGCCATATTTTGACATTGGCCGACAATGACAGTTTACGCCCTGAAACGAGATCGCTAACGAGGGAGCGGGCGATGAAGATGAAATAATCGGCATCGTTTTTTGCGCACGGCTGGACGTTCAGCCTATCCGGAGCGAGCGAGAGAGAGGAGGCGGGAAAAGAATTCCGCCAGGGATCAAGCTTTTAAATAAGCCGACGAGGGCTTGAAGACCAGTTTTTGTGCGGAGAGTTTTTTCTTAGAGAGTTTAGGAGTGATACCTGATCTCCTAGCTCCACGCACTTTTAAGTGACTTGTTTTTTTGTGCGGAGAGTTTTTTCTTAGAGAGTTTAGGAGTGATACCTGATCTCCTAGCTCCACACACTTTTAAGTGACTTGTTTTTTGTGAAGCTCTGCCCTCTACGTGAGAAGACCCTTTTTCACCGAGAAAGGTCGGGGAAACCGATCGGAACTTGATCTCCCCAATTGTGTTATTTCGGAGAAGCTGCTAGCTTCCAGTGGACGAGTGCGGGCCCTTTTTTCTGTGACCTGACCAGCAGTTCGCCGCCTCGTATTAGCGACAGTGTGCTCCATCCTTGAGAGACAGTTCCCGATTTCTACTCCAACTTCTACGGACTGCTTTGTATATTTATCATTCGAGATCGCGGCCTAACCGTGTTTATTAAATAAAACTGCAATTCTCATTATCTTAAAAGTCTCTATTTTAGTAAGCTGTCTACCTTACACGTAACCTGTGACGCTACCTAAGTGTTTGCTTTTGACACAAATCGCAGGAATACGTTACAGCACCTTTAATTTGGCTTGTAAAAAAAACTCCATGATTAGCCATGTAATATAAAATTAATTTTAAGTTTCTATGTTCAATATTTTTCATAATATACTCATTTCAAATCAGGTGATTCTTTTTGAAACGCCCTGTACAATGACGATTTTTATCTTCGCTGATTTTTCGTGAATCTTAAAGAGTTTGGCCTGGTCTCATACCCCCCCCCCCCCAATAAGGGTTCACATAACTATCTTAAAACTTTTTACCGAGTTTTCTATCGTAATTTGCAAATAAATCAAATTTTCCTTCCTTAGTGGATGATGGAAGATTTTAAGCAAATTTCATTCTGTTTTTCTCGTTATGTCACAGAGGGATTCCTCTTCTATGCTAGCTCAGTAAAACTGTATTTTATTCAAAAAGGTTCATTTCCAAAAAAAAATGGGGGGGGGGGTCTGAACACTTAATTTCTACCGAACAGAATGTAGTTCTCTCTGATGTCAAAATGCAAGAAGTTTTATATACAGACTAGCTAGATACCCGTGCTTCGCTACGGAATGCATTTTAGGATAATTACAATGAAAATCGTAACGGATATTTTTATAGACAAACTAATGTAGAAGAAAATATTCAAATTAAATCTAATAGAACATACTAAAGAATATAGTACAGTTAATATAGTACAGTTTGAGAAACATTTTCCCCGTCAATAACCAAAATTTCCTCAACCATTTTTTGACGGAGATCCACACAAAGAAGAGACACCGAGAATAGTCGCAGAGAATACGATTTTACCCACAAACGTATTGGAGTGTCCCAATTTACCCCCTTAGAGATGTAATTTCAAAAAATCCTTTCTTAGCGGCTATCCATGCCATTATAGGAATGCACTGTGAAAGTTTCAGCCCTTTAGGTCCAGCGGTTTGGTCTGTGCGTTATCTGTCAGTCAGTCACGGAACTGTTTTATATACAGGGTCATCGAAAAAGGTTGGACAAATTTCGAAAGCTCATAATTCTAAAATAAATTGAGCAAACGCAATGATATATTTTTTCAAACAACTTGGCAAGTGTCCAAGATTTCTAAATGTAACTGGTACGCAACCGTGACGTTGAACGTTCCGCAGAAGCGATACGAGGTGAAAGAGGTCTTCGTTCGGCTTTCCGTCTGTGAAATGGCGACCGTTCAGGAGAAAGCTCAAGCGGTGGTTGTTTGCGATAATCACAACGGTAATTTCGCTGAACTGTTTTAACAGATTTATACTCCGCTAACTACAACACACATTGAACTTTCTCCTGAACGGCCGCCATTGCACAGACGGAAAGCCGAACGAAGACCTCTTCCATCTCGCATCGCTTCTGCGCAACGTTCAACGTCACGGTCACGTCCCAGTTACGTTTAGAAATCTTGGACACTTGCCAAGTTGTTTGAAAAGAATATTATTGCGTTTGCTCAATTTATTTTAGAATTATGAGCTTTCGAAACGTGTCCAACCTTTTTCGATGACCCTGTATATAGATTTTTACTCCGTAGTCCCTTTGAATTCAAACCTACAAACGTTGATCTAGCAAAATATGCTTTATGAAGGAAATATTAAAGTAGAGGAATGAAACATAACCATATAAAAACATTAATAAATGCACGTTGGAGCGTGCTAAGAAAATAGATGAGAAAGAGAGCTGAAATTCGGTACCACTTACCCCAAAACGACACGAAGACAGCGTAGAAGACAGTACCCGGGTGATCAAAGAGGTACGACAGTTTGCTGAACATGCAGATGTCGCTCAGGTGCCAGTAGGCGCACCCGTAATTCTCTTCACACCTGGGACACATGAGGAACTGATGACCACTGTCACATACCTCATTGCTGTATGAGAAAAATAAGCATGTAATGAGGAAATAAGAATTGAGGCAGTGGAACTGCAGTAGAAGGAAGAGGCAAAACAAACTATTTCGAGAGAAAATGAATGTCAGGAAGTTTATGGAAGATGACGTAAACTGTGAAATCTCTTTCCTAATATTATACCTCTCCGAATACAAAATTATTAGAAATTAGTAACAAGCTGAAGTGGATTACCAATTCCGTATGTCAGTCTATAGAATTAAGATAAACATTGTTAAATTGGCGATATTCTTCATCTGTACCAAGAGGATATGAGTTGTAGACTTTTAGCTGTGATACAGGATATTTCACTATACATAAATATCTCAATTGAACTTATAAACGTGGTACCTTCTATTTGTACTAAGATTTGCTGCAAAACTTTCCGAATTATATGCATGATTTCTTTTAAGATTAAGAAATTAACGTGAAGGAGATGCAAGGAAAAATTCTTAATAATTGTACCCTAAAAATAAATAATCTCATAGATTTAAGCTTCTTATTCCTCGCAAGTATAAAAATTTTGATTGAGCAATATGCCAAAATTATTCCCTCCTTCCTGCCTCCAGATGGCAAAGAAAAGATCTTGATGTCCACCCATCACTCGGCTCTAAAATCATAGTATCAAGGCCAAAATATTAGAATTCTTGGCTTCCAAATTACAAAATATCTTATCTTTTGGCTGCATATTTACAAAATTAAACCTTGTGAGGCATTATGATTTAAAATTTATCAAAACAATTTGATATTAATCTGGATCTCCACAATAAAAAAATCTGTCAATTTCTCTTCTAGGAGTAGTAATTACTTATGGTTAACAAGTTTTATATTAAAACTGTTAATTCCGACGCCGAGAATGAGAGCGTACTTGCATTTATAACAACGGATGGGAGGTAATTTTAACATGAAATATGCGTAAAGGCTGGGACAGGGAGAGTGTGAGGGATTCAATATTACCGGACTCACTTACGATGGTGTGTCGTTATGCATGGTTATAACTCCGTAGAGGAAAACGGCTAGACCGACAACAGCGGCAGGAAAGAGCCACCCTGTGTAGAAACCTGAAAGAGAGAAAATATTCGGAAAATGAAAATTATACCTACAAAATTATTAAAAAGTTTTAAAAATATGGAATCTATATTACTTAAACATTTTTGTTGGTGAAAAACAACCAAAATTATGTCAAAAAGGAAATATTACTTTTTAATTGTATAATTATAACTACAAAATATTTCTGAAGAGCAAACTTAAAAAAACTCCAAGAGACTAAGTGCTTTAAACAACATATATACATCATATGTCGCTTAAAAAAATCATTCGCAAAGGCAAGACATCTAAATCGATGAAAGACGGTTTCACATTCACAAGCTATTTCACAGGACACATGGTTTTTCCTGTTTCCCTCGACAGTTACCTAGTTGCTGGGTTGCTCTGAAAATCCTACTCCAACCTTTCATGCCCCGTCAACGAAAACTCCGTTTTGAGTGGCATGTACCCTGAATATCCTTTCATGCCTCTGACCAGTACCATTAATTTCTGATGACCGCTTAGAAATTGATTGGATGGCAAATGAACCCGTCCCAAAAACTCTGATGCAACATGTTCACTGTAAATGTAAAAAGACAGCTTGTGAAACATTCATGTGTTCCTGTCGGGCTGCTAATCTTCACTGCACTGAACTATGCTGCTGTCACAATTGTAATAATTGTACAACGTCTGACACAGAAGACTATTGAACATTTTATGATGTTAATTTATTTTTAGGGAGGCACAGAACCATTAAAATTTCCCCAAAAAATTTTTCTATTTTTATTTATTCTTTAAATACAATTATTTATTTTATTCTTTTATATATTTTAATATAAAACTTCAGGAAACGTTTTGCATCTGAGTGTCTATAAACATGTGAAAGATGTGAATGTTCGAGCTTCTTAAGCAAGTTATGAAGCTCGAAAACCCGATGAAGAAAACTTTAAATTGATAAAGACAGGAAGAAAAGGTAGGTGTTATTTATGAACCAGGTGTATTTTAAGATGCAAAATTTAAGACTGAACTGTAGCCGAATTGTAGTTGTTACATTTTTTAACTTTAGAGCTGTTTTTCTCAGTTATGTGATTTTAGTGCTTGCTAGCAATATATTTTAAAATTTATTCAACCAATTACTTTCAGATTTCTTACTCTTACTAATACCATTCATTTACACAAATTATGGATAAAAAAATCCTCATAAATTAAAAAATGTGTTTTTTTTAAAAAAAATTTAGCCTTTTTTGCATCAAAAATTTAAATTGTATTTTGTGTAATTTTAAACTATATTAAATTTAGTTCCAATTTTTAAAAGGTGACTATAATTTAGAGATACATTGGTTATAAACACATTGTTATTAAATTTAAGTCCATAAGTCTAATATATTGTGAAATATATTGTGCACGGCTGTTGCAGGCATCCTAAATGTAAACCCAATTCCTTCAAATTGGAATCAATTTTCCAAATTTATGTGCAAAGTTTACTCCCAGAACATTTGATATTTTCATTATCCATCTTAAAGAGAATATGTTAGCTACATTTTCAGATTGCCCCCGAGAAGTTGAAACGAAATTTGTTTTTAAATGATGTTTACAGCATACGGCCCACGGCCTGCATATAGCGCTTCGCAAAGAATTTTACTTTCTCTTCGTTGAGGATGAGGATCCCATTCATGCTTGGAAGAGATCCAGCAAATGGGTGACATGGTTTCTGTCGCAAAAGAATAAAGTAATGGTATGGGAGCTAACACCAGCGATATTTGATGCCCTTTGGTTCTTCTGAATGATAATATAACGATATGCTGATGAGATTTTGTAATCTACTCTTCAGCCATTCCATTCGCGACTAACGGTTGTTCTTTTACAGAAGGATTATGCATCACTGCACACAGCACGGACTACTCGATTGTCTTCAAGTTTTTTTGTCTGTCCCCCGATTAGCCTAGAATTTTCTCCAGTCCAACATGTGTGAAACATTAAAAAACAATAACCCTCATTTACTCAAAATGAACAGGATTAGGCAATGAAACACAGTCAAATCTTCTGTTACCCTCGGATGAGCAAAGGGCTACCTAATACTATGTAAATTAAACAGTTCTCAATCAATTTAGGATGAGTTTTGAAATTGTAAGGGTCTATTTCATTTTCAAGGAACTCATGTGTGGAACATTCAAAAGCAATAACCCTCATTTTATCGAAATGAACAGGATTAGGCAATGAAACACAGTGAGATCTTCTGTTACCCTTGGATGGGCAAAGGGCTGCCTAATACTATGTAAATTAAACAGTTCTCAATCAATTTAGGGTGAGTTTTGAAATTGTAAGGGTCTTTCATTTTCAAGGAACTTGAACCGCTGACTTTTGTACTAAGGATCAAAGTCTAGTCTTTGCGTAGGAGATGTTTTAGTAGTAGTACTTCGGAAAGGACCTTTGTCCAACACATGTTAAGAAAAACCCCAATACCAAATGCAGGGTGTAGAGAACTGGTTCAAGTAAATGTAGAAACTGAAATCGCAGCTCAAATCATAACACCAACTCTACAAAAATTACATTTAGAATAAACTGAAATGCTAAAGGATATCTCTTTAAGAAATCTCATTAGTCCTCTTTAAATTAAAGCTTAAAATATTTATTACATCTCAAATATTAACTGAAATAATATTCGAATAAAACTCTGTCATGTACTTTATAATTCACTTATTTTCAATTCATGAAGCTAATATTCATTTAAAATATTTGCTTCAATTACGATAAAGACCATTATCATCAGTTGAAAGAATTATAACACTACCTTGGAAAAAACTACCTCTATAAAAAATATTCACGTAAACAAATATGTTGTAAGAACAAAGAAGTTGCAAAAAGGAAGCCATAAGAGGAGCGAGTTATTTTCTTTTTTTCCCGGTTTTGTTTCTAAGCAATTTATTTCAATTCCTCACGAACACATCTATCTATCTTCATTAAACTGCTATCATCCATTTTTATGGAGCTAGTATTCTTTTTTCAAGGAAAGAAATGGTTGACAGCATTATTAAATAAAAAGAATGTGGTTTCTCCTTTCTGTCCCTTTGAATGTTAATGGCATAGAAATGGTTTAACACCGTCATATCTGCAAAAAATTGTTACAGGGTCATGTAAAAATTATAGGACTTAAAAACTTTGGGACAAAAATATCCTTGTTAGTGCTCTCTCGCAAAGTATTGCTGGGAATAATTATATTTATTTAGTGTTATCAATGTTTAATCACATTGTTCTCAAACCCTTCGAGTGAGAGTATATAATTTGATTGCCATGTCGACATTTTTACATACTAATGTTACAGGATATTAACTTCATTGCCTCTTGAAAAATGCTGGATTGCCCAGAGTTCGCGCAAATGAAGGAGCATACAAAGAGCAAAGCAAATGCAAAAGTACGGAAGTAATTAAAGCTCCATTACACTACTTAAATCCTTGTTCTTGAAGGAACGTTTTGCAGATAATACTTATGAATAAATAATAATAACAAAATGTTGTTTCAAGCATGCATTGTGACATCCGGGGAAACTGTAATTTGCTCGGCTACAGTGTGAACATTTCGGGATGGATTTAGCCTGTGTTATGCCAATTTGTAATACAAGTGCTCGACAAATGACAAACCTGAAGTTGAAAAGACGTGAGTTTGTACTGAAAAACAATGCGTAAAAATATATTCTATGGAGTTGCATGGTAGATAATGGGACCGATTTGTTTTAAATTCAACCTCTTCCGTTTCGTCCTAAAACCAAACGCAGTATATGAGACTGTTGCGAGTACTTACCTCTGATAACTTCATTCTTTCGAATTTCTTTGAATCTCTTTTCAACTTACAGGTGAACATACCAAACCATTCGTAACGTGTGAACGTATTAATGATATATAGGTTAAGTAATGAATATATTTTCATAGTCTTTTCGAAAAGCAGTATTCATTTAATAAAACGGGGGAAGGATATCTCTTAAAATTATTAATAGAAATGAAAAATAGCTAGTTTTCATTGAAAATCCTAGTTTCCCTTTATAGTTCCTATTGGAGATTTTAAGGAGCTCTTATTTCTCTTTTACTGTCGTGGATGTTTCCTGTAAAGTATATTCATATAATACTTTTTAAAATACATTTTATCAGTTAGAGAAAATTTAATAGCATGTTACTCACCAAGCCAGGCAAAGTATATTCCGATTTTCTCACCGAAGTACTCCCTAATATGATCCAGAGGCTGGTATTTGTACCATTTGCCCCATCTTGCCCAATAGTTGTAAAGTATTTGGCGTTTGTTCAGATTTTCCGGGGCAATTGGCCTGTCGGGGAGTTGGTATGAACCCTGTGAATACACCTTCAATTATAAAGAGAAAATATTTGAAATTTTTAAATGAATCCATTCAACGCAGAAATGTGAGATGATCCTATATGCATAGTGACATAGGTTTAAATTATGGGTTAATCTCTACCATTTTTTTTTCAGATCAACATAGCTTTTTGCTGACAGATCGAATTTTTTTTAGCTAAAGTAGCAATGAGGCCAATATTACCGTAGCTATGTCATAAGCAGCTAAGCAATATGTAAAGCAGAAAAGAAACCGTAAATTATACAAAATGCGAATAGTTACATAATGTACATAAAACTTGACTGAGCATAGAAACCTTTGTGGGGTTAGATTTTACAATTCTCCAAGCATATTGAGAATACCCTTTCAACTATTTACAGTCAAGTATCAGTAAGGTGTAACGAATTTTATCGAAGTCACACTGTACTATTGTTACAAAGCTGTATCATTATAGTGTTTTTCCTGAAGATTATTATATATGTTAAAGAACTCATGATTTCAAAGTTTACTCCAGAAGAAGAAAAAAAATGTTAAGGACGGAGTAAAAATAGAATGACTAATTTCGTAATACACTCATGGACAAAAAAATTAGCGCACCAAGAAGGAGTGGTCAAAATGAAACTAAATTTTACATACGTAATGACTACTTTGATATAAGTAAATGATAAGAAAATCAAAGAAAAAGGATAATTTATTTCAGAGAAAAAGGCAAAAGAACGGAGGAGTTAATACTCCGTTGGACCCCCTCTAGCGCGAATGCACGATGCGATACGATCGGGCATTGAGTCATACAAGTTCTGTATGATGTCTTGAGACATTTCGTTCCATATTTGCTGTAACCTTGCCTCTAGTTCGTTCAAACTCGTGGGATGCCCAACTCGTCGTCCCAAATGATCCCAGATATGCTCGATTGGAGACAAATCTGGGGATCGGGCAGGCCAAGGAAGGGTAGTAACAGTGCGGAGACAGTCTTGTGACACCCTTGCCGTATGAGGCCGAGCATTGTCTTGTTGAAAAATGGCTCCTGGGAGCCGTTGCATGAGTGGCAACACATGTGGTTGCAGGATTTCATGAACATACCGCTGGGCTGCCATGGTGCCACGGAACAATACTAGTTGTGACCGTGTATTGTAGGCAATGGCACCCCATACCATCACACCAGCTGTGGGAGCGATGTGTCGCTATACAACAAAGGCAGGATTGAAGCGTTCACCACAGGCTCTCCACACACGAACACGATTATTATCACTGCCGAGATTGAATCTGGATTCGTAGCTAAAGACGACCTGGTTCCATTCCGCTGCAGTCCAGTTTCCTCGTGCGCGGCAAAACTCCAAACGGAGGCGTCGATGGGTGGGCGTCAAGGGCAGCACACGTAATGGGCGCCGCGATACCAACTGTCCTTCAGCCAGGCGCCTTCGTATGGTTGGAGAAGACACAGAGGCCCCTAGTGAAGGTCTAGTGAAGGTGCTACCTGTGCCTGGATGGCGGCCGATGAAGCAGTTGGTTGTACGCGTGCATTTATTACGATGTGGCGGTCTTCTCGACGACTGGTCTGTTGAGGGCGTCCTGAGCCTGGTCTTCGTGTACATGACATCTCTCTGGTCAACTGGTCCCAACACCTCCTCACAACACAATCAGAGCGGCCTAATTGACGAGCTACTCGCCAAGCTGACCACCCAGCTTCCATCATCCCGACGATTCTACCCTGTCTCAAACTGCGACAACTGCTTATATTGCCTTCGAACACGGCGTAATGGCATGTCTATCTCAGCTCTTCCTTTGTAAATGATTCAGCACACTCAAACAAGCTTTGGTTTCCACAGAGTACGATGTTAAACGCCCTCTACCGGCTATACGCAATGCGCAATCACGCTGCATTTCTAATCACTTGCATATCTCCCCGACATGTACCTTCATTGCAAGTTTCGTTACGATCCCGCAATTATTTCTTGGTGCGTTAATTTTTTTGTCCATAAGTGTATTAAACGTCAATAGCGACCTTAATCATGAAAAATTCGAAGTACATAAGGAATTTTGTTCTTCGATTAATCAAAAGGGGATTTCACCAGCTGTAGGATTTTCATAAGCATAGAGGATTGCTGCGAAGTAAAAAAAAACGAGAGAATAGAACATACCTTTAGCTAAAACCACAGGCAAATAAAAATTGAAAACAGAATTCTATCGAAAAACTTTCTCGTTGCTTTAAAACATGAAGGTTGTGTGCAAATAGTGATAGATGGTCTCAAGGTAAAAATGAAATACACATTTTCTCCAAAAAAAAAAAGACAAAAGAAAAATATGAGCAAGGTGAAATATATGAATAAAATTAGCAGAGAGCAAAATGATTGATGCAAACTTGGATGAATAAATAAAGAAGTAGGAGAATTATCGGAGGTTTCGTGGTTCCAGGAAAGAAAATTTAAAAAAAGAATCTGATAGTAATTCAAATGAAAAGCTACAGTACTGAGTTCAAAGTGAATCTATTGAGAGACGTGAGGGCTTACTAATCCAATTTTCATTCTCAAAACAAATAAATGGATGCAATTCGTTGATGAAGGGGACAAAAAGGAATAACAAAGTGGCCTTTAAAAATATTCAATAGACACGCAAAGTGTCTTAGAATGGAGCCACTAGACACTGATTTCAACTTTTCATTGGATAGCTGTATAATAAATAACACACAGCACAGCTGTCGTTAATTGCAACTCATTTGATAATGAGATGTATGATGAGTCACAGCACGTCGATTACTCCCCTGAGGAACTGCTGCCTTAGCAGCTTGCATCAATTATGGCAACGCCACACTATTATGATGTGGCTTTAGATGGTCATATATCTGACTCCTAATCATGTTCCATACGTGTACAATGGTTGACAAGTCACGAGATCTTGCAGCCCAATCTAGGCGGTTGACTGAATATAGTAGGAGCTATTGGTTAATATGTGTAAAATGCACTCCGTCATTAACTTGAGCATATACTTTAAAAAAATAGGGGAATAGATCTATGGTGCCCGGTATAAAGGGCTTAGGTCAAAAAAGGTGATTTTTAGATATTTGTTAGTTCTGATAAATAAATAAAAAAAATCTTTTGACTTGTATAAAAGGCTTAAGTTTATCAATTTTGTATACAAAAGTACATTTCTTTGTACAAAAGACTCAAGTCGAAATTATATTTTTCGATTGGTATAAAATCCAATAACTTGGTATATTTAAATCACTGTTTTTGATTTAAGCCCTTTATAAAGGGCACCATAGAGATAAAGTTATATCATAAATGCCTTAATAATCACGCTTATCCAATCATCAAAAATACCCTTCTTATTAGTTTCTTGAAATAGTCCTTTATCTTCATCAACTCTCTCTGGTGTTACCTGATGAAGAACAAATTTAAGCGGCCAAAAAAATCAAGTTATGAAAGTAAATAAAAGAAGTGTAGGAACAATTCTCTGGAGTAAACTTTTAATAATTGTTCTCAAATACATCGGACTTTTGATCTAAAACTACACTGATGCCGAACAGAAATCCCGAGAGATGAGTTTAGGAGCATGACCCAAGAAATTAATGATATGTATTTGCACAAGACAGGGAAACGCGGGCTCGCAGTAAAATTTTCGCAAAAGGTAGCAAACATATGTTTTATATTACAATTGGGAATACCTGAAATCAGACTGGGATCTCTGGTTGATTGATTTTGGATTGCTGTGGCCACGAGAGCTAAACAGATAACCGAAGCAAAGACTCATATCCAATTAAAATATCTGATAGACTAAAGAGCTACTTACGTCATGTAGTGGGAATGCGGCAGTGTAAGCTCCTTCCTCTGTCAATCTATCAATGCCTATCTGTGCCCTCCGCCTCTTTCCGTAGGCTGCCGTCTGCAAGATGGCATAAACGATCCTTATCCTCTGCGTGCGGCTGAAATATTCATCCTGGTTGTCGCTTCCAAGGAACCTGCACAACGTAGAAACATATCGATAAAATAGAGATGGAGATGAGTCTAATGCATAAAAGAAGAATACAAAAAGTCTATAATACACGTCTCTATATTCTCGGAAAATAACCAGGTCACTTCTCATTAGATGTGTATAGAACTGAAGCAAATGTAATGTGCAATGCAGTTGCTACAATTACGAGTGTTGTAATCGAAAACTTTAAATTGTAGGACCGGGATATTTTTTGCCACTCACGGTAACAAGGCGTTAAATACGTACATCAAAGTAATTTTTTTAATTATATGTCAGTTCATCCTCATCAAGAGATGTGTTTGCATAGATAGCATATAGATTCTCCTGCGTTTACAGAGGAAATTGCGATCAATTCTAAATTATTAACTTTTGCTTTTTCGGGACATTTTAGAGGAACTGCAAAAGAAATGAAAATTTATAATATAAAGAACAGCTTGCGTATATGTCTTTTCTATTTATGTAGAGGTAACTAAAGTAAGAAGTTAACTATCCATTATCTATACTACAAAAACAGAGAAATCCTCCTCCTCTTTAGTTTTAAAAGGAATTCAAAGCTCTAAGTTTTTCTACAATGCATGATTACTGAGTGCTCTTGCCATGGAGCTACAAGAACAACTGATATCGTAGCTGTCATAAGCGAAATATAATCCATGATAATAGCTATTTATCAAAAAGAAAAATATCGTCTCCAAACCTTGTAACTCTAGCAGAAATCTATTTATAAAGTACGGGCCACAAAATAATACCACGTCTAAATAAAAACCTAAAGCACAGATAAACAAATAATAGTTAAATTAAGTATCATCCTAAAAGATCACCTTTCAAGCTTACATATAGATCTTAAACGTTTAAAATTAGATTTTTGGGTTTGCTGCATCATGAAAATTATGTATTACTAATGTAATATCCAAAAAGTATTTAAAATATGATGTCATTGGGTTTAATGAATCGCCGTACTCTTACTCCAGGAACAGCAATTAAAAATGTAAACATCTTACCATGTTGTCTATTCAATTAAAGTATATTAGATACGTTGAGAAAGAGTTGTGAGGGTCGCTACATCATGCAACATTTTGGTCATTTATGACGGCCGTAAGAGTTGAGACATTCTTGAATTTTTTAGGAATATGAACTTTCTGTGTTTCAGATAATAGTAAATAATACTCATACTTGTTGTCTGATTGGTAGTTCTCTAATATACATACTAATGTATTTAAAATGGTTTGACAAGCACGAGGAAGAAGAGAAACAATGACCCATGGGGAATAGTCCCCGGATCTTTAAATTATCGGAACTTTACGAAAAGTTTAACCAAGATGTGACAGTGATTTCTTCGGATTTCAGGCCTAGTTTAGTGTAAGACAGGCGAAATATATTTCGATATATATATATATATATATATATATATATATATATATAGTTATATATATATATATTTATATTTATATATAGTTATATATATAAATATATATATATATATATGTGTGTGTGTGTGTGTGTGTGTGTGTGCAAGTAAGTGTAATGCTAGGAACGTAATCTATAATTTACTAGATTTAATTGGGTTAAAATTACGCAAATTCACGTTAAACGGTGTGTGTGTGTGTGTGTGTGGCTAATGTCCCTGGGGGATGACGACATTACACCCCAGTCCGGTGTACATATGAATACAAGACATAGAAACAGACAAATGACACAATCACAAAAGAATTTTTTATTGACAAACGATGACACCGGCGATGGACGATGGGTTGCAGCTTCCCTTTCTAGACGGGGCTCCATTTGCAGGCGGAAGATTGACCGGTTCCCCGGAATACAGCCAAGTCTTACGCGGGAATCGAACCCGCACTCCCGGCGTGGCAGGCTGATGCCTTTAACCACTTAGCCACTGGGCGACACGTTAAACGGTAATTGACTATTAGAAATTCTAGTGTTTTCCAATTCAGGAAGTACCTTGTTTTTGGAACGGAGAGTTCCCAAGACCATGAGGTCATCGATAATTAACTGCCTAACGCACTCTCGGACTCACATAATCATCGAATGTTCGAAATCACTGGAATCTGACTCACGCATATCACAAGATTCTTCGCCCGCGTAATTGCAGCGCGTGAAAAAGAACAAAGCATAGATTAGAGTTGTCTGCCGTAATCTGAGATCGCGTATCGTGAGCTGAGATGATGAGGGAAGTAGTGGTAGCTGATTGAATTGTGTTAATTAATGTTAATAAAGTTCTTTAATTGTTATTTTAATAGTCTTTATTTGCCACAAGCCTTAATGATGACTGCCTTTTAGATTAATTATTTAGATAAAGGTGACGCGGTGAAAGCACCGTGTCATATATATATATATATATATATATATATATATATATTAAATGAACTCCGGCAATTCAGAATCGTCATGGGAACCAACACTGTATTAACAGAGGCACCCATACAGGAGCAAATTTTTCCGTTCTTTAGTCAACATCTACAGATGTTAGTTGTCTGAATACTTCTAATGACAGTATAAATAACGTTTCACTCTTAACTGAGTTAGTTATAGACAGCAAATTAAAAGCTAGTAATGTTTGTTATTATTGAATTAATTTTCTTCAGGATACTCACTTGTCTAGCTTAGATTTCTTGAATACACACGTGTAGTAGTCTAACGGCTTGTTTGGAACGTCCTCATGCATGATGTTCGGTATTCGCATTGCTCTCAATATGTGTTCCGACCAGTTGCTGCTGGGATTTGGATGTGCCTGTCAGGGTAAGAAACGAGACTCCGATGACAACCACAAAAGCAGCTCTGACTAATTCACATTTTTAAAAAAAGTTACCAATTTACTAATAAATGTTTCCACTGACCTGTAGTGGCGCTCTCATGCAGAGTTGCTCAGCGTAAAGGACGAGCACTGACCATGGAGCGGATAACTTGATGAAGTGGATAACATTATTCTCGCTTTCGACTGCCTCCTGAAGTATAAATGACACCATTCAGAGATCAGAAAAGAACTTTGCGGGAAGTATCACACATATTTACACCGCATTCATCGCTCTTTATTCCAACCTAATCATTTAACCACACGCAAGAGTTTCGCAATAGGTTTACCGACCGTGGCAAAAATATCATTATTAATAAAAAATGTATTCAGGATTGGACATGCTTAATTTACTCTACATATTTAAGTAGTGGTGGAGAACTTACCTGGGTGTCCATCCTTCGATGAAGAGCAATTTCCGCTGCCAAGGATTCTGGAACAAAATGTTAGACGCGGGGATGATGAGGTTTACATAAATTAGAGATCATTCTAGGGTGAAAAATGGTAGGTGAGTTATTGAAAAGGACCAATCCAGGGATCATACTGGCAGCACTATCCAACTGGTAGAAAAGCAGCCCGCAATTTAGAGTTGGGTTCGAATCCGCAATGCCAGAAGGTTGCCAGAAAGGTGTGTCAAGAATATCAATAAATTTACAGGTTAAATCCAAGCCGACAAAGTTTACGCCTCTCTTAGAGATCATTTACAAGACGGGATAATTAAAAAAATTAAGAGATTTTGTCCGAAAGTTTTGCCTCCTATCGTTTTTTAAACTTGTATCGTTAAAAAATATCAATACTTGTGTCAAGATCTGGCTCCACTCTGTATCGTGTCAGCGCATCAAAATTTGATAAAATAACTGTTACTTTCTCCGACCGCCGGTCTTTCCCGAACCATCAACGAAATGAAACAAGATAGAGAACCTACAGTGTAGACATTTCCGGTATCAAAACAATTTTAGATAACGTGATTATGGGGAGGTGTGCAGTAGTGAAAAATAAAATGTCCGGAGAAAAAGATGCAGATAGGTTAACAATAAGTTTACATACGGACGTTACCTTAAATGCATCTTTACCCAATTAATGTAATTTGGGTGTCCCATATTAATAATTTAATTAATATAGGAGTAATTTATCCCAAAGGTTTTTTTTGTTATTTCCCTGCCGAAAGCTCGCCATCTAAAATAATGACGTATCTTGTGAAGTAATTGATTACTGCAATAATGAGGCGAAATATCGTTCGATTTAGAGCTTATAAAATGGGAGGAGTTATCGAATTACACAAAATCTCTTTTTCAGAACGTTATTTTGAAATTTGAACTTCTGTTTCATATTTCTAAAAAAATTAATTTGGTTTACAATTTTATCCCCAAGAATGATAGGATAATTACGCAGACAACAAGAAAAATTCGAAAACATTTGCGAGAATCTTGTTGAGTATCAAACATTTTTACTATCTTAAAAACAATTCTTTTTAAGATAGTAAATATACAGGATAAGACATAAAAATACAGGATTATAAGTAACAGTTAGGCCAAACAATCATTTTGGTTTATATGATCTTAATAAACGTCCCAAACCACTAACTGTTAGATAAACTTTCGATTAAAATATCTGGCTTTCTGTACCAGAGTCTGTGGGTTCCAGCCCCACTGTTAGCATGAATGTTTGTAGCCGTCCGGAATCGGCTTTAAGCTGTAGGTCCCGGTCTAATTAGCCCTCGTGTAGTAAAAAAAATGACCGTATCGTTCTAAACCAAACCATTAAGATACATATATCCCTTTACTGCAAGTAAGAGATCTAGTTTTGACCTTATCGTCATTAAGTATTTAGAACTTGAAAAGCTTTGGGACTAATAATTAATCGAGACATATTATTGTAAACGCCAGAAGAAATACTCTCATTTCTACACCCCCCAATTTCTTTTGCAAAGTAAACGTTTCTGTTGTGAGTCCAACAGGTGAACAAAAATAAAAATGTACTATTCAACATCTCATACGTCTTAAAAATAATTAAGTTAGACATATTATGTTTATGAAACATTTCTAATTTGAAATACTTGGAGAGGAAAAGAAAAAAGTTGCAAAATTTCGGGTCCAACAGGAAAAAAACAGAATTAACTAGGGTTTTTTTTAATAATTCTTCCATACCGAAGAGAAATAAAAAAAAAATCAGGTAGCCTCTTCTAACGAAACTACCAGGGGTTATTAACGTAGGTTTACTTATCGCTGCTTACCTCTTTTGTATGTATATATGTATGTATGTGTTATATATATATATATATATATATATATATATATATATATATATATATATATATATATATATATATATATATATATATATATATATGTGTCAAAATTTTGAAGCATTTTGATACTATTCTGTTTATCTATTTACTGCTTGCCCAAGCGATACAGATTGGGTTTGGCACGAGCCAAAATTATAATTCGACGACAGACGGTTTTAGCGTCTAAATTTTGTTTTCCGGAAGTCCGTTATGAAGGAACGTAATCCTGCGTTAAAAGGGAATGAAAACCATTATTGAACAGAACCTCTTTTATAACAAGTATATATGTCCGATACTCGGTTAAAAAATTAGAACATCGACCCAACATGTTGTTCAAATTGTTTTTTCACTATACATTCAAACGAGAAATATACCTAAAACATATAACTGAATTAACTGGGAGATGTGGAACTAATCAAACCAATGATATAAACTATGCATCTATTTTAACTGTATATACTATTATAAAATTAAACACTTTATTCATTTGTTTAAATAATATTTTTAGACAAACTTGTCACACGTAAACATAGGACAAATATCAAAAAGAAATAAACATTTAAAAACCTCAGAATCAATATTCAAAGGAAAACAATCTAATCGAAATGTGTATAAATGCATAATTTCCTAAACGGATAATTTTCTTATTAAATTGCATGTTTTGAACGAAATTCATATTTCGCACATCGATATGGAGAAAAGTAAAAAACAAACCATGCGAGATATGATATAAAAAAATCCATTTTGAAACTCGAAATATCTTATTAAGTTGGGCAGTTTTGAACACGAGAGTTCAATTTTCTTCTATACCAATTCAAAACAAATGCCTCCGATCAAAAAGATTATTTCTTGTCAGATACTGAAATAGAAAAAATACGGAATCACCTACAAGCAACAGCAATATTTAATTAAAAGAAATACAGTTTACAGGAATTCTCTTGATTTTCATACCATCAATATTACTTTCTCTTTCCCGTTATTCATTCAAAGGTATTTTTGTGCTTATAAACAGAGTTGTTCGCTTAATAATATCGTCTTTTTATCTTTCAGGAGAATTCCTCTTAAATGAATATAAATAATACCTTGCCATTCCACACAGAATCTTTTTATTAAAGGAGAGAATGACATAGTGTCAGTACTAAAATGCATTTATTCTTTCAGAGTGAAACCTGGAAGTTACAGACATAAATTTATTTAATTTTTCCAATTTATATTCGTATTTTTAGGAAAGTTTCAATAATAGTAATAATAACTATTGTTTATATTTATATATTTGTAATAATTAATAATAACAGTAAGAGGTTGATTTTTGTCCCACCTTTATAGAACATGTATGTACATACTAATTAAAGTTCATTAAAAGTCTTAATGTCTACAATTAAATATTACCATTTACATTACACAGATGGAATGAATTATTTGTAAGATAAGAAATCTTATTACTACTTTGAAAATCGTAAATTTTTAACATTTGTTATTACATATCAGTATTAAAAAGAATATATTTCAGGAAGTCTGTTCTAACGAAACTACCGCGGGTTATTAACGTAGGATTACTTATCGTTGCTTACCTCTTTTTTTTTCTTTTTTTTTTTTTTTGACGCATTTTGGTACTTTACTGTTTAACTGTTTACTGCTTTCCCAAGCGATACGGACTGGGTTTGGTGCTCTGCCAAAATTGTAACTTGCGACGACGGACGGTTTTAGCGTCTGAAATTTTGCTTTCGTGAGGACCGTTATGGAGGAATGTAATCTTACATTAAAAGGGAAATGAAAACCATTATTGAACGGAAAGTACCTGTTTTATACCGAATATATAATATATATGTCGCATACTCAGTTAAATAAAATAGAACATCGACCCAACATGTTGTTCAAATTGTTTTTGCTCTATACATTCAAACGAGAAATATACCTAAAACATATAACTGAATTCGGTAGGAGATGTGGAACTAATCAAACCAATGATATTTACTATGCATCTATTTTAACTTTACATACTGCTATAAAATTTCACTCCTTTTTCATTTGTTTAAATAATATTTTTAGACAAACTTGTTCCGCTTAAACATAGGACAAATATTAAAAAGAAATAAACATTTAAAAACCTCAGAATCAAAATTCAAAGGAAAACAATCTTGTCGCAATCGGTATATATGTATAATTTCCTGAACAGGTAATTTTATTTTTAAATTGCACATTTTGAACTAACTCTTATTGAACTAAATTCTTATTTCGCACATCGATATGGAGAAAAGTAAGAAACAAACCATGCGAGATATAATATAAAAAAATCAATTTTGAAACTCGAAATATCTTTTTAAGTTGGGCAGTTTCGAACATGAGAGTTCAATGGTTTTCTATACCAATTCAAAACAAATGCATCCTATCAAAAAGATTATTTCTTGTCAGCTACTGAAATAGGAAAATACGGAATCACCCACAAGCAACAGCAATATTTAATTAAAAGAAATATAGTTTGCAAGAATTCTCTTGGGTTTCATACCTTCAATACTACTTTCTCTTTCCCGTTATTCGTTCAAAGGTATTTCATTTGTGCTTATAAACAGAGTTGTTCGCTTAATAATATCGTCTTTTTATCTTTCAGGAGAATTCCTCAGAAATGAATGAAAATAATAAGTTGCCATTCCATACAGAAAGTTTTTATTAAAGGGTAGAATGACATAGTCTCAGTACTAAAATGCATTTCTTCTTTCAGAGTGAAACCTGGAAATCACGGAAATAAATAAATTTAATTCTTCTTATTTATATTTATATTTTAAGGAGAGTTTCAATAATAGTAATAATAACAATTGTTTATATCTATATATTTGTAATAATTGATAATAACAATAAATGGTTGATTTTTAACACCTTTCTAGAACATGTACATATTAATTAAAGTTCATTAAAAGTCTTAATGTCTAAAATTAAATATTACCATTTATATTAAACAAATGAAATGAATTACTTGCAAGATAAGAAATCTGATTACAATTTTGAAAATCGTAAATTTTTAACATTTGTTATTACATATCAGTATTTTAAAATAATGATATTCTCGGAAGGGAATGATATATTTTTAATTCTCGAGTACTGTATTCTTAAAAATTTTTCTTGTAGTTTTGTCAACCTCACAATTAGCAGAGGATTAATTAATCACGCGTAATGTTATTTATAACAACAAACTCGAATTTTCAATGCTATAATTACGTTAATTGTCTTATTCACAGCATATAAGAAAATACTACTTTAAATTTTTACAGTTTTTCTATCTATTTTCCAGGTCAATTTCATTAAAATTTTTCACATAATATTAAACTGGTTTCAAGGATTTTGCTTTTAAATTATCTTATTATAGTTAATTCTAACATCTTTAACTTTAACTCAACCCTTATGCAGACTTTTAACTTTTATATTTAATATCTATCTGTTTTAACTTTTTTTAGTGGTGTTTAAATTAAGCTTATATTTGTCTTTTGTTTAAATTAAACTTATATTTGTGAGAGAAGTATTTTTAACCACGAAATATCAACTATAGCAACTTTTTCAAGCATTGTGTTAAAGCACGATTAGCATTATCTACCATGATTTTATTCCGTGTAATTTAACTGCGAATATTTTGCTTTAGCTGTGTTTTCAGCAAATACGGTATCCCATTTTCTGAAAGATTTTCAAGTTCCAGTAAGAGTTTATTCAAAATAGCATCCTTCAGAAACAGCCCTCCCTGCAATGGTAATGTCTGTGCCAAAACGTTTATCATTTCTTGTCATTTTATACAATAATCATAGTCATTTTTGAAATACTGATCGAAGTTAATCTGTAAATTACATCACAAAGTTTGAGATGCTGATAATTTCAGAATTTTCGTCCGCAAGGGCGTAATTATGTATTGCACAAATTATTGTTCATTTTAGTGAAGGAAACGATTCAAATAATGTGGTATATACCATTTTTCTTCCTGTTGTGTTTTATTAACATTTAATTTATCTATATCTATATATATAAAACAGTTCCGTAACTGACTCATTCATTCATTCATTCATTCATTCACTGACTGACTGACATACAACGCACAGACCAAACCGCTGGACCTAAAGGGCTGAAATTTTGCATGGCGATTCTTCTTATAGTGTAGGGGTGCACTAAGCGAGATTTTTGAAAAATTCTTCTTAGATTTTTTTAAATTAAATTTTTAAGCTGTTTTTTTACTTTTTTTAAGTTTGCATTTAAAATAATAATTTGAGGGTTATAAAATTTATATCACGAGAAAGATCATAAAAATTCCTTTAAAATGAAATCTTTTTCGAATCTTTACCTTCATTTCCTGATTTTTGGTGAATTTTTAAAGATTAATTTTTAGAATTTAATTTATTAAATGCTGATCACGTGATTTCTTTTTCTGGTACTTTAAATAAATTTATCGTCACGTGCATAAAAACTAAATAGACAAAAAATAATTTTTTTTTTCTTGCTAATGCGGCAGACGATTGGACATTATCCAAAAAAATATTAAAATACTGTAAAAGAAATGTTCTAGAAACTGTACTATATTAACTGTACTATATTCTTTAGTATTCTTTATATTAGATTTAATTTGAATATCTTCTTCTACATTATTTTGTCTATAAAAATATCCCGTACGATTTTTTTATAAATATATATATATTTTACATCAATTATATACATTGATCGTCGTATTTATTATATATATATTGGCATTAATTGCATACATTCACCGATGTTTTTACTTTGAATGTACTCCGTAGCGAAGTGCGGGTTTTCAGCTAGTATATATATAAAACAATTCCGTAAATGACTGACTCACTGATTGACTGTCTGACTGACATACAACGCACAGACCAAACCGCTGGACCTAAAGGGCTGAAATTTTGCATGGCGATTCTTCTTATAGTGTAGGGGTGCACTAAGAAAGATTTTTGAAAAATTCTTCTTAGATTTTTAAAATTAAATTTTTAAGCTGTTTTTGCAACCTTTTTAAAGCTTTCTTTTAAAATAATAATCCGAGGGTTATAAAATTAATATCACGAGAAGGAGCATAAAAATTCCTTTAAACTGAGATCTTTTTCGAATCTTTACCTCCATTTTCTGATTTTTGATGGTGAACTTTTAAAGATAAATTTTTAGAATTTAATTTCTTAAATGCTGATTACGTGAATTCTATTTCTCGTACTTTAATTTATCGTCACGTCCATAACAACGAAATAGACAAAAAAAAAAATTTTTTTTCTTGCTAATGCTGCAGACGATTGTGTTGGATAAATCACTCGCGAATCAAGTAAGGCAAAAATACTCTTACCTTATTCTATGTAGCACGTCAGCGCTATCATCACAGCAGAGCAATGGAGTTGTAGAGAATCATGATTTGGATGATAAAGAGCTGAGGCTAAGTAATTTAAGTTTAAGTTTTAATAAGCATCTTTTACATTAATATCTTAAGCACGACACAATACAACACGCGACATTGGACAACAGTGGAATTCTGAACAAGTGGTGCCATCTGGTGTGGCATGTGACAGTTTTTCGTTCTTTAAGGAAAACACACATATATCTAACACCCCTACTTGTTTTCTGAAAAAAGAAACAGTCTCTAAATGTAGATTAGTTCGGTGACGTTCAAAATCAAGACGTGGCAATGGCTTGGACAGGATATCAGCTGTCATATCTTTGCTTTGGCAATATTCTAAATCAATAGTACCAGCTTCCTTAAGATGTCTTAAATGATGAAATTTTACATCATTGTGCTTTGTTCTTGAATGATGCTTATCAGATTGTGAAAGCTTGATGCACGACTGGTTATCTTCAAAAATTGTTATTGGTAAAGCTTGAGGTAAGTCCAGATCTTTTGTTAGACTGATCAGCCATATAACTTCTTGCGCAGCATTAGCCGCTGAAACATATTCAGCTTCTGTGGACGAGAGTGATACACAGTTTTGACGTTTTGAGAGCCATTGTATCGGACTTTCACCGAGTTTAAATGAATTTCCACTCGTTGACTTTCTGTCTAACTTGTCGTTAGCCCAATCAGCATCACAAAAAACAGTTAAGATCGGTTCTTTATCATTGCTAATAACTAGTTTTAAAACTTTAGTTGTTTTGAGATATCTTATTATTCGTTTCACAGCATCCCAATCTCTAGGTTTTTCATTCCTTCTACTCAAAATGTTGACGGCTGCTGCAATATCGGGTCTTGATACTGTGGCAGCGTATAACAAACCCCCTACTGGTATACTTGGTATTGTTTGGCAGCTGATCTTCATCTCCTTCTTGTCTCAGATAATTCGGGTCCATTGGAGTATTGGTTGGTTTGGCATCTTTGAGGTTAAATTTTTCGATGATTTCTTCTATCTTATTTTTCTGACTTAAAGTAAAATTTCCTTCTTTGGACCTTTCGATATTTATTCCTAAATAATAAGTTGCTTCACCAAGATCCTTCCATTCGTACTCTTTTTCCAGCTTGTTAACAATTTCTCTGATATCTCCTGTTTTTCCTGCTATGAGTAAGTCATCTACATAGACAATTATGTACATAGTGTTTCCATCTCTTGCCATTTTAAATAAGCATGGATCTGTTTTACTTTGTTCGAAACCACATTTCGATAATGATTCCCCAATTCTAATATGCCAGGCTCTTGCGGCCTGTTTTAACCCGTAGATTGCTTTATTTAATTTTCAGACTTTCCGTTCTTTACCCGCTTCAATCTAACCTTCTGGTTGTGACATGTAAACATGTTCTTATAAATTCCCGTGCAGGAAAGCAGTTTTTATATCGATATGCTTTACGTTTAGATTTTTGTATGCAGCTTTAGCTAAGAATGCCCGTATTGTCGAATATGTGATCACAGGAGCAAAGGTTTCGTCGTAATCTGATCCGAATTTCTGTGAAAAAACCTTTTGCGACTAATCTTGCTTTATATCGTTCGATATCTCCTTCGAAGTTATATTTAGCTTTGAATGTCCATCTGCATCCAATAACCTTTTTTCCAGGAGGTGGTGTCACTAATTCCCAAGTTTGGTTCTTACGAAGGGACTTCATCTCTTCTTTTGTTGCATCTATCCATTTTTGTTTTTCATATGGATTTTCCATATGGATTTTCTTCTTCCTGGTTCCAAGGTATTTTTCCTTCTTTACAAGCATATGGAAGAGAATTTTCAATGAACTTCACTGTTCTGCTTATCACCACATTATTATCACCTGTATAAATTCTATAACCCTTACTTCTGTTATCATAGCCCAATAAAATACCTTCAACGGCTTTATCGTCGAGTTTTAGGCGTTTCTGTTTTTGTATGTAAGCGTAAGCTCTACATCCAAAAACTTTAATATGGGATAAATCTGGTTTGCAATTCGTCCAGATTTCGTAAGGTGTTTTCTTATTTTATTTGGTTGGGAGCCAGTTCTGCAAGTAAGTTGCTGTGCAGATGGCTTTACCCCAAAATGTATGTGGTAACCCAGCTTCTAGGATCATGCACCTAGTCATTTCAGTTAAAGTTCTATTTTTTCGTTCTGCAACCCCATTTTTGGAAGGACAGTAAAGCACAGTCAATTGATGGTGTATTTCCTGTTCGGTTAAGTAATTTTCCATCTCATTGCTAACATATTCGCCCCCGTTGTCAGTTCTAAGGGTTTGTATTTTTCTTCCAAATTTGTTCTTCGTCATTGCAATGTATTCCTTCAATTTTGAGAATACTTCGTTTTTCTTAGAGATCAAGTAAATTATAGTGAACCTGCTATAATCGTCAATGAGAGTAAGAAAATAGGATTTTCCGCCAATCGAATTTTGAAATGGACAGCAAACATCAGAATGTACGAGTTCTAGAGGTTTATACTCTCTGTACGTAGTTGTTTTTGAGTATGGTTGATCAGTTAGTTTTGCTTTTATGCAATTTTCACACACGGTTTCATGCTTGCAATTATCTATTTTTATACCGTTTGCCAAATTTTCGGAAATTAACTGCGCAATTGAACTGTAATTTTTATGTCCTAGGCGTTTGTGCCAAAGATCTATATAGTTTTTATTTTTGCAGCGATGTGCTACTAGAGCAGGGGTTTCGGTTTCGGTTTCTGGTTCTTCTAAAATGACCTCGTATAGAGAATCATTTATTTTCCCTTCTAAGTAGGTTTTTCCCCCTTGCTGTATTTTGCATTTATTTTTCTCAAAAATTACACTGCATCCGTTTTCCGCAGCTTTTCTAACAGAAATCAAATTTGTTTCTATTTCTGGTACATATAAAACATCGCGCAATCGTACATCATTAATATTTCCATTAGAAGTCAAAGTTCGAAAAAATACATCTCCTATTCCCTGAGATTTCAAAGTGTTTCCATTTGCAACGATCACCGAATTTTGGTTCTGAGGTTTTAACTCTACGAAATATTCCTTATCGTGAAATATGTGACAGCTACTTCCTGAGTCAATGATGAGCTTCTGCTTTATTTTCTTTTTATTCGCAATGAAGGAGCAGGAATGTGCGTATTCAGCTATACCGCTAATAGCTTTCGTTTTAGTCTCCAAACAAATCGACGCGTTATGCTGTTTCATTTTAGTCGTATTTTTGTTTTGAAGTGTGGGCGGATTACGATTTTTATTTTTCAAGTGATAACATTCTGATCTCATGTGATTATTCTTATGACAATAGGAACAAAATTTATTTTCGCGATTTGGTGCTGTACTTTTGGTTTGGATTTTAAACACTCTATTTGATATATCGCTTTGACCTGTTTCAATTCTACGGTTATATTCATCGATAATTTTTCCTCTAATAAAATCTACACTCAGTTCGTTTTCTGGTCTTGTTTCTAGAGCAGTTATTAAATTATCATAGCTGTGAGGGAGTGAACACAAAAGTAAAGCAGAAATGTGAGATTCGTTAATGTTTTCTCTGATAGCACGTAGCTTATCAATTATTCCCATTAAATTACAAATGTGATTATTTACGTTTCCACCTTCTTCTAATTTCGTGCTGTATAACTTTCTAAGTAGAAATAATTTACTTGTTAGATTAGATCTTTCATACACTTTCTTTAATGCATCCCAAATTTCTTTTGCTGTCGTAAGATATTTTACATGCATAATTTGGCTGTCTTCAATAGACAAATTTATCAGCGCTCAAGCTTTCTGATCCTGTTTCAACCATGCTGGTGTTTATGGCTCGGGTGGTTTAACAGTAACGAGATCATAAAGATCTTCTTTAATAAGAACCATTTCGGTTTTGAACTTCTAGTTTGCATAATTATTAGAGTTCAGTTTTTCAACAAGATAGTTATCTCTAAGAGCCATTTTGTGATCAGTTTTGTTTTACACTGATGATGACTCGAAAAGAGACAATTGCGAAAGTGCGGGCGACAAGTCGTCTGCCATGACGATCTCTTAGTAAAAATGCTGAGATCACGTGATCAGCAAACGAAAATTTTTTGTTATTCGATTGAAGTGATATAAGTGCATAATGTAAGATGCGTTTATGTGAGTCAAATTTCATTAAAATATAGAATTCCTCAGCTTTCAGATATTCTTTTTTTGTGTGTCCGAGTGCCTAATTATTCTGTAGTGGAAAGAAATGGAGAGGTGAGTAGTTACAGTCTTAAATTCAACATATTTAATTTTATTGCCGCTGCGAGATCCTTCAGTCTCATAATCTTTGTTGGATAAATCACTCGCGAATCAATGCAAGGCAAAAATACGCTTACCTTATTCTATGTAGCACGTCAGCGCTATCATCACAGCAGAGCAATGGAGTTGTAAAGAAACATGATTTGGATGATAAAGAGCTGAGGCTAAGTAATTTAAGTTTAAGTTTTAATAAGCATCTTTTACATTAATATCTTAAGCACGACACAAGACAACACGCAAAATTGAACAACAGTGGAATTACATGAATTCTGAACAAGTGGTGTCTTCTGGTGTGGCATGTGACAGTTTCTCGTTCTTTAAGGAAAACACACATATATCTAACAGATTGGACATCATCAAAAAAAATATTAAAATACAGTAAAAGAAATGTTCCTCAAACTGTACTATATTAACGGTACTATATTCTTTAGTACGGTCTATTAGATTTAATTTGAATATTTTGTTCTACATTATTTTGTTTATAAAAATATCCGTTACGATTTTTTTATAAATATAAATATATATATATATATATATATATATATATATATATATATATATATATATATATATATATATATATATATATATATATATATATATATATATATATATATATATATATATATATATATATATATATATATATATATATATATATATATATATATATATATATATATATATATATATATATATATATATATATATATATCTACGAGGGTTATTTTTTTTCAAGGTCCGATAGGTCGCTAAATGAAAATGACAGTCAGAATCAAGAAAATTTTATATGGAACAATGTGATACAAGATTAAGCTACTTTTCGACATAATCGCCGTTCCGATTCATACATTTGTCGTAGCGTGGTACCAATTTTTCAATACCTTCATCATAGAAAGCAGCCACCTGTGTTTTCAGCCAATTCTGTACGCTGGTCTGCAGCTCGTTGTCTGTGGCGAATTTTTGCCCTCCTAGCCAGCGTTTCATGTGGGAAAGAGATGAAAATCTAAGGGAGCCAAGTTAGGACTGTATGGTGGGTGATCAAAAACTTCCCATCCAAAACGCTCCAGGAGGATCTTTGTTGCAACCGCAGTGTACGGCCTCGCATTGTCATTAAGAAGGACATTGCCTGACGACAACATTCCTCTTCTCTTGTTCTGAATTGCCCTTCGAAGACGTTGAAGAGTCTTGCTGTACGAAGCTGCATTGATGGTTGTGCCACGTAGCGTGAATTCCACCAAGAGAACACCTTTACGGTCCCAAAATACTGTAGCCATACACTTTTTGGTGGAGAACGTGCGGTTGAACTTCACTGGTTTACGACTCGGGGAGTGTGAATGCATCCACTGTTTGGATTGCTCTTTCGTTTCTTCAGTTTCGTAATGGACCCATGTCTCATCTCCTGTGACAATTTTGTCCAAAACCTCATCTCCGTCGTGATGGTAGCGCTGGAGGAAGGTTAATGCGGTGCCCTTTCGCTGAGTTTTGTGATGGTCAGACAGCATCTTGGGAACCCATCTCGCGCAGAGTTTGCGGAACTCGAGTCTTTCACTCACAATGGTATAGAGAGCTGTCCGTGAAATTTCCGGAAACAAATCACTCAACCCAGAAATTGTGAACCGACGATTTCCGCGAATCGCCTGATCCACGCGCTGAACAAGATCATCGGTTGACACTGGCTTCCTTCCCTGGCCGCCTGCATCATGAACATCTGTGCATCCAGCATCAAAGTTACTGCACCATTTCCGCACTTTGCTGTCAGACATGAACGTTTCTCCGTACACTTTACTCATTCATCTATGAATTTCAACTGCATTGCTTCCTTCAGCATGCAGAAATCAAATGACTGAACGCAACTCACATTTGGCGGGAGACTCTGTTTTTCGAAGCATGTTTATGTGCTCCCTACGTACTCAGAAATGACAAACGCGAATCGGCGCGTTCCCCTGGCCAACTACAGACACACCGCACGACGTCTGCTCACAGACCTAGCGGATTTTCCCCGAAGCTTTCCTTTAGCGACCCATCGGACCTTGAAAGAAAAATAACCCTCGTATATATATATTTACATCAATTGCATACATTGGCCGTTGTATTTAATTTGAATGTGCTCCGTAGCGAAGTACGGGTTTTCAGCTAGTACTTAATAAAACCAGTTTATTGCAATACAGTCTTTTGTATTGTGTTTTTATACAGTATTCGTTATTTATAAATACATTTTTCTTATTTAAAAACATGACACAATAAATTGCGGTGTTTGGGGCACTGAACGGATTAATGGCATTTCAATGTAGAAAATTTATTTGACATACAAGTAATTCGAGTTACGAGCTCCGCCACGGAACGAATTAAACTCGTAAGTCAAGGCACCACTTTATATGGATTCATGTAAATATTTCTTTAATAAGTTTTCTAAAATATACCACTTTTGCTTGTAATGATTTTTTTCCATTTAAAAAAATACTATTCATTTAAATTCTGTCACTCTTACACCGTCTTAAATTTGTACTAACAAGTGTATTCAGTTTTAATAAATCAATTTTTGCATTTAATAAATCCAATTTTTTAATGTCATTACGGAGAAAATCTCGTTACTGAATTCCTCAAAAATGTATGTACAACTGTTTTTATGCCCGATTTCATTCCCTAGTTTTCTGTCACAGAATTCTGGCAAATCTCAGGGTAACACGCGTTCCTAATGCATATGTCATGTAGTACTTAGCTTTCGTTGCATCTCATTTTCAGATAAATCATCATTTTGTTCAATCAGTCTCAATTATTTCTTCACTGTAACTGCAGTTTACGGTTTCATTGAACAAGGCCGATCCTGAAATAGAAGGTAACACTGGTTTTGGAAGACGTTATCTGTGATACAACAAAATATATTTCTATCTTTCTCAAACACCCGCACAACCTCCTGGTATTCGCCAATGCAGAGCAGAATTAGGAAAAATTGGCTCTATTGTACTGAATTTTTTTTTTTCGTTTCTTTACCTCAAATATTGTAACGTGAGGCGGTGGTGGGAAATGTAGCTAATGGAAAAAAATGCAGGATGAATTCTCATTTTATGCATTTTAACAGCAAAAGAACTTGATATTGAGAGGGAGTAAGAGAGTGAGTGAGAGAACAAAAGGAAATCGGAGATATAATATAGCACAAGAATTGGCCATTAAGTTCTGTATTAAATACGTACTTTAGGTATGGTAAGTTTGGGTTACAATATTAAGGATTTTTTATAATTTGGCTAATAAAAGGGCAACTCTTGTTTCAACTCTACAGATTATGGCATTTCAATTAAAGAAATCAAACAGGCTTTTTATTATGTTCACTGCTCTATGATAAGTGACGGTTGTATCAGGTTAACAAAATGATCCACGTAGGTCTTCAGATACTGTTCATTAGAAAATACAGGGAAGTTCAGAACGAAAGGTTCTTGCGGCCAGCACACTGAATTTTGTTTTCATTTGCTTATAGTTACCCCCATTTATAGTTGCTCATTTTTGCTTATATTGGATTTAGTTTTCAAAAAGCAATGATTTCAAACTAATTGACATTACTAATATGATATACATAATTAATTTAAAACGTATTCAAAATTAACTTTCTATCAAATATTGCTCATATGCATATTGTATAGGTAAGTTACAGCTTTACACTTCAAATTATTCTGTAAAGCTACGAAACTTTAAAAATTGTTGGTCTTCTTATTCAGTATTGTGTACAATTTCATGTCCATAATTATTTCACATTTCACAGGTTTCAGTATTCTAGAAATGCCAACAGTTCTGACTTGTTAACTTTTAAACATTCATGCTGTTGATAAATTAGTTTCATTGACACGCGTGTTTGTTTTTTTAGTAGCTGTCAGTATGCTGCTAATTTCACACTCTAATGCTAATTGTAATTATTCAGTTTCAATAGATACGAAGCAGTGCAGCATAATTTTGTATTCATCTCATAAGTTTTTGCTGATAGGTTACAAATAAGAAAAATCCACGGAAACAATCCTCTTTCGTTCTAACGATATTCAAAGGTATAAGCAATGCAGTTTAGTAGCAAGCTGGGGCAAGAGAGTCCAATGCATAGATGGTTACTATGCAACACTATAACCAAAAGGATTTTGTTGGAGGAAGGTTGTCATTCAGCCTTATATAATGATCTCGAGCATGATCTTTGCTATATAAAACAGGCCAAAGCACCCGTGAAATATGCGAAAACGGTTATAATGCATTCTAATGATAAAAGCTTAAACTTATCATAATGAAACTACTTTTTTTATCTGGTTTAAGATAAAAAACTTTATAAAGTGACACAAATAATTTTATTTTGTCTAATGTGGAGGTACTTGTCGTTAGACATTCACCTTTTATTATTCACCGCTATTTACTGGCTACTTTATTATGGAAGCACCATATAGGTGAATCAGCATTGCTCCCTATGAGGACTATGACACGGAAACGACCAAGCTTTATTCGGATTTGAACCCAAGTCCACTGTATGGCAGCTCAGTATGCAAATAGAGCTATTGGTTAAGCAGATGTACCACAAAATACTTTAAAAGTCTTTAAAATACTTAAATCACTTTAAATTTTTTTATAACAAAGTTTCTAACTATTCAAGTATCTATATATATAAAACAGTTCCGTAACTGACTGACTCACTGACATATAACGCACAGACCAAACCGCTGGACCTAAAGGGCTGAAATTTTGCATGGTGATTCTTCTTATAGTGTAGGGGTGCACTAAAAAAGATTTTTGAAAAATTCTTCTTAGATTTTTTAAAATTAAATATTTAAGCTGTTTTTGTAACTTTTTAAGTTTGCATTTAAAATAATAATTTGAGGGTTATAAAATTTATATCATGAGAAAGATCATAAAAATTCTTTTAAAATGAGATCTTTTTCAAATCTTTACCTCCCTTTTCTGCATTATGGTGAATTTTTAAATATTAATTTTTAGAATTTAATTTATTAAATGCTGATCACGTGATTTCTTTTACTGGTACTTTAAATATATTTATCATCACGTGCATAACAACTAAATAGAAAAAAAAATATTTTTTTTTCTTGCTAGTGCGGCAGACGATTGGACATAATCCAAAAAAATATTAAAATACAATAAAAGATATTATGTTCCTCAAACTGTACTATATTCTTTAGTATGTCCTATTACATTTATTTTGAATATTTTCTTCTACATTATTTTGTCTATAAAAATATCCCGTATGATTTTTTTAAATATATATATATATATATATATATATATATATATATATATATATATATTTATATTTATTTATTTATTTTTTTTTTTCGGCATTAATTGCATGCATTGACTGTTGTATTTGATTTGAATGTACTCCGTAGCGAAGTGCTGGTTTCAGCTAGTATATACACACACACATATATATATATATATATATAACATTCTAAACTACATACCCCTTTTTAAACTCTTAAACTAGTTATTTTCCCTTGGGCATTCGTTTTAAATCCCAAACTATATTTCCAAATTTTAGTAAATATTCCCAGTAAAGTCTATTAAAATCCCTTAATAAAGTCTAATTCAGCCTTAGGCAGTTTTGTCCAAGATGGCTGCCAATTTGACGAAATCTTAAGATGAGTAGCGTGCCTACCTGCTTAATTCTGGTCTGCACATCAATAACAACTTTTAACCAATCCAATTTCTAATCACCGCCCTTTTGCCACGTGGTGGGATGAAGTTATATAAGATCTAGCGCCCACAAGTGGGTGGGACTCTGTACATTTCTCCCTGCTGCACAACACGCTGACAGAGTCACCGAGATGAAATAAAAATAATGTTTTCGAGAAGCTGGTGTCGTCGCCTAATTTTTCCGGCCAGAATGTCATTTTATTCCACGTCTAACTAAAGTATTTCGCCGTAGTGTGGGAGGTGCGGTGTCTTCATCGCAATGACCAGCGGTCGACCTCTCATATTACATATATATATATATATATATATATATATATATATATATATATGTGTGTGTGTGTGTGTGTGTGTGTAATATTATAATTTTGAATCTCGCCTATTTTCTATAATTCGGGTCCCTACATCTGTTTAAGATAGGCCCCTTTTCTCAGAATAGCCCACCCAACAGCAAATGAACATCTGCAAGTCCCAGAAAAATACATTCAGACAGATAACCGCCGCAGAGGGTGAAAAGTATGGGATAAACACCACTATAAATTCGAACCAGATGATAGAAATATAGAGCTGTGGTGCTCCAGAAGGATTAACAAAACCCCATCTCTAGTCATCTAAATCCTCAGTTCACAATATCTCAGAGATAATGGCTGCAGGTGCCAGATATAAAGCGATCCAATGTGTCAAATACTACCATCAAGATAAAAAGTACCCAATATGCTTCTAAGAATTGTACCAGCCTACCACCCACGAGAAACATCTGTGTTTACGTAAACAGTCGCTGACTTGTTTTCTACAGCCCCTGGCTAAGAGAGCCAGACATGCATTATGTTGTTGCCTATGTATGTAAACACTTGTATCACCCGCATCATGCTAGCAGGACGCACTGTTCTCCGCCATCAACTCTAAAGAAATAAAGGATTTTATAGAACTCTGCCTCGTTATTGTGGATCTGGTGTTTTATTATGGAACGTCATGTGGTGAAACGTGACATATATATATATATATATATATATATATATATATATATATATATATATATATATATATATATATATATATATATATACAGTGGAATCTCGATCTATCGTTTTTCAAGGGACCGATTGAAATGAACGATAAATGCGGGAAAACGATAGATGCAGAAACATAACAAAGCAATATGAGCTTTGGGGCTGGATAAAATGAACGACACATACGGAAAAACGATGGATCCGAAAACGATCGATCGGGATTCCACTGTATACCGCTACAAGAACGTGGGCGGCGTGACACACATAATAAATGAGATGTTTTGCGTTTTTCAAGGTAACAGTCGAACCATGCATATGATATTGCATAAGCCTATACAAATGAATTTTAAATAATTAGTGAACACATAAAGTCTAGTTGTTAATTTCAGCAAATTACACATATAAATTTGATGTAATATTTAGATTCTAAAATTTTATGGTCAAATTCTCTCACTTTTCTCCGAGGAGAAAGACCAATAACAAAATTAATTGAATTTATTACATATTTGTATGAAACTTTATACAACATTCTTTTGTTTTATTTTCACTAAACTGCATTCAAGGTTTTTGAGATATAAACTAAAAGCTTCGAACATGTATCCCTAGAGGCAAAATTTACTTTTAAAAATAATTTTTTTCCTTTAAATTTTTTTATTAATTTAAAACAAAATTTCTATTAATTTTTTAAAAAATTCCTATAAAAATTCTTAAGACCGATCCTTTTGGAACTTCCCTAATGCTCAAAAGGGAAAATAATGTATTCAAATAGAGCTATTGGTTAAGCAAATGTATCACAAAATACTTTAAAAGTCTTTAAAATACTTAAATCACTTTAAATTTTTTATAACAAAGTTTCTAACGGTTCAAGTATATATATATATATATATATATATATATATATATATATATATATATATATATATATACAGTGGAATCTCGATCTATCGTTTTTCAAGGGACCGACTGAAATGAACGATAAATGCGGAAACATAACAAAGCAACATGATCGTTGGGACTGGATAAAATGAACGACACATACGGAAAAACGATGGATCCGAAAACGATCGATCGAGATTCCACTGTATATATATATATATATATATATATATCTTATATATATATTTCTTCTGTCCGTGTGTATGTAACTGAACTCCTCCTAAACGACTGGACTGATTTTTATGAAATTTTGTGTGTGCGATTAAGTTGAATCGAGAATGGTTTAGATTCACAATTTGATCCGATAGAAAATGTTTTTATATTTTTAATTAATTAATAAAAAAACAACAATTTATAAGGGGGTGCGTCCGGTAAATGGAAGCTGTTACAGTTTGTGGAATCGGCCCTCTGGATAATACCGTCCACGTTAGGTTTAGTTAGTAAATAGCGAGCGAAAAGATAAAAATAAATAAAATCAAAAAGTTTCAAGTCATATATTAAATCAGAATAATAAATGAAAATAATAATCTTTAAAGTCAGATTTTATACTCTAAAATACATCAGATCCAACGGCATATTCATACTCTCGACACGCGATGGAAAATTCGAATCAACCACGCTAAGTGACACGAGATCTTTTTTAATCGCTACTGCAATCCCCTCGCCTATATAATTGTGTCTATTGAAGAGCTAAAGACTAAGCTTCTATCCTGCTAACTTATTTCTGACTAAAAACTCCTCTGCAATTTATAATCACCAGCCCACAACAACTTTCGAATGACGAATAAGTTTAACTTTACTCAGTAGAACACCGTGTCATCGTGACGCATTCGGTAGGTCGCGCAAGTACCATGCTATCGACCCGGGTTCGAACGCAGAGTAGAGTAAATTTTGCTAGACCTGTTATTTCAGCATTTTTTTAAGGCTTTTTTATTTCAGCTTTTATTATTATTTTTTTAATTATTATTTTATTTTATTTTTTTTTAATTTAAATTTCAATTTAAACAGGACAACGTCTGTCGGGTCCGCTAGTATATATATATATATATATATATATATATATATATATATATATATATATATATATACATGATGATCGTTATGTAAAGAAAAAACACCTTACATGATGAGTTTAAATTAAAATATTTGTGTTCGGGACGCTCTTAACATTCGAGGTTTTATCCTAAATTATGTTACAGATAAATAATTTTAAATATAATTACTTCGAAAAAATTCAATCAAACATTAAACTTTTCTGAAGGTTAGAAAGAGTAATTTGAATTATCACACAAAATATAGCCTTGTTATGCAGTAATTCCATAATGAATGCCTGACAGTTCCCCCAAAATGAGTACGAATTGTTATTTGAATCAATATTAAACATTCTATGTTATTTTTCATTAATGTATATGCTGAAGAAGAAAGATAAGAATTTTGTGATATAAATAGCAAGACGATCCTTGACTCCCATAGCAAAGAAAGCACTACTCAACACACGTTTAAGTGCTTCTCTTTCATATGAAAATGTAATCCTAAAATTCAGGTAAATAAAAATATGAAATATTGTCTCCTATTCGAGTAATTTCAAATGGACGTGACTAATTTTCTGAACCTTTACAGTATTTTCCTTTCCTATCTCCTATAGCACAATCTCATTTAAAGTCCCAAACTCTATTTAGTGCAAGTCTTTAGGCTTGTGCTGTGAAAGTAATGAGTCAAAGGTTTTCAACCTAAATTCGTATTTTTAACGAGATTAGGGGTGATTAAATTAAGAGAATGTTTATAGCACAGAATTCCCCTTTACGTTTTGCTTACTTCGATTCGAGGAGGGGGTGATACAAAAATTGAGATGCAGTTGAACAATCTGGATATTATGAGCACACATGAATGTTGGGGTTTTTTAATTAATGATTCTGAAAAATTTAAGTAAATCTAATATACATTGAAGTACAGTTAAGCGTGTAACAGAACGAATTCTTAATATTAATGCTACAATGGACGCATATAGACAACATCGGTCACTATGTCACTTATAAAAAATTACCACCTAGGCAATTGCCACTAGAAATTTTCCTAAATTGCTTTAGTGATACACCGATGATCTATTTTGGACGCAGCCAACAATACATAATAAGGCAGTCAATCTTGGTTAATTCCTTAAAAAAACGAACAAATACTTTTTCCTTCATTAATTTCCCACAGGACAAAGAACGGTGTCTTTTTCCCTCCATCAGTGTTATTTATGGTTTTCATAAAGGTAAGCTTAATCACACTTTCATTAGGGAAAGATTGTTTATGTTCTTTAAATGCGTTAGATTGTTCGTGCTTTTTATTACGAAATGTTTATTCACAGTTCTTATTCAATGGAGAGACTCTTTATGCTTTTAAAATTTACTCTCACAGGGTATAAAAATTTAAATAAATTAGCTTTATATTGTTTTTACTTTTTTGATTTGACGGTACGATATTTTTCCTGATTAAGCAATTGTTTTAGGTGGTAACTTAGCTGTAGGCTTTAATCTTGATTGGATTAGATACACATATTTCAATGTATGCTGAGACAGATGCTACAACGAACAAGATTCTAAAACCAATTATTTTCGTTCTAACACACCAAACTGTATATGAGATGTGTTGAAGTACTTTGATTTTACAAAAAAATTATGATACAGTTCACCATATAATGATGTACGTCATAATTATTTACTTACACACACACACACACACACACATATATATATATATATATATATATATATATATATATATATATATATATATATATATATATATATATACACTAAAGTGCCACTGAATTAGGGATACCTACCTAGTAACGAGTTGGGCCTCCTCTGGCCTTGATAACGTCTGCCACACGACGAGGCATAGATTCAACAAGTTTCTGGAAACGTTCCACGGGAATGGCTTGCCAAATATTGGCTAAAGCTGTCCATAATTCAGTAAGGTTCTTTGGTGCTGTGTGATGGCCTTTCACGCCTTGTTCCAAAACATCCCAAAGATGCTCAATAGGATTTAAGTCTGGGCTTCTAGGTGGCCAATTCATGACAGAGAAGTCAAAGGAATGTTCATCCAAACAGCCAGTAGCCAACCGGGACTTGTGAAAGGTACAGTTGTCTTTCTGGAAAACTCCATTACCGTGCGGATAACAGAACAGCATAAACGGATGGAGGTGATCACCCAGCAACTCTACGTACCGAATTGCATTGAGGTAGGTTGGTACACGCACCAAAGATCCCAAACTGTGCCACGAAAAAACACCCCAGACCATGATTGAGCCACCATGTCCTCGTACAGTTCCAGCCAGGCATGCAGGATCCATGGCTTCATGAGCCTGACGCCCTATTCTCAGCCTCCCGTCGGCGTTAAGTAGTCGGAATCGAGACTCATCACTCCAATCTACTCGTTTCAAGTCCTCTACACTCCAGTCTCTGTGCTCTTTTGCCCAGGCAAGACGTGCAGCCCGATGGCGAGTATAGAGCAATGGTACTCTCGTAAGTCGACGGCTCCCGAAACCCATACGGTGAAGCGAGCGTTGCACAGTCCGTTTACTGACTGTACGACTGGCACCGTCATTAAACTGGGTGGTAATTTGAGCTAATGTTTGGCTTCGCTGGCTACATACAATACGCCTGAGCCGTCTCTCACCACGCACTGTCAAGGCTAATTGTCCTTTGCAGTTTGCCCGATTGCTAGTTTTTTTCCACCATCCATGTATTCTTGGTATACTCTTGACACTGTCGACCTTGAAAATCCTAGCTGTCTGACGATTTCGGAAATTGAATAGCCCATGCGTCACGCACCTACGATTTGTCCGCGATCGAAGGCGTCTAAATCAGGCAGTTTACCCATACTGGCAATTCCAAAAATTAATTCAGAACAACCACAGTACGCGCTATATACGCAGTTACCACAGCGCCCTCACTTACGCATACATGATGCGCAGCGCTACACAATTTGCATAGGCTTTGCTATCCCTAATTCAGTGGCACTTCAGTGTACATAGATGTATGTATATGAATGTATTTCAGTATGCATACTATGCACCTAAAGGTCAATTTATTTAATCCTTGATTTAAAGTAAACAGTCCGAAGTGATAGCAAGATACATCATTCTTTACGGGCTCTAAAGCCTAGCGAACTCGTAGAAGTAACTTTCAACGAAAAACAAAATGAAGATGCTGAAATGAGACCGTGATTTCAGCATGAATGAATAACCGTGCGGTCTATTATTGAGTCAAAAAAATTTACATGGAGGATTAATCACTCTTCCTCCTTCCCCATAGTTCTCGTTCAGCAACAGATGATGGCAGTTCTCCAAAGTACAAGTACAATCAATCAACCCTCGTTGATGGCAGAGAATACTCAACTTAAATTGGCTTAAAATGTTTGTGCTACAGTCTTACTCGAGACACATCAGTGTTACAGTCTGATGGTAGTCCTGTCACTGTCAAGTGACAGTTCCCGTGGGAAACGTTAGGTCCCCGAGAATTTAAGGGGATAAGTTGAATGGGCTTTCTAGATGCGGCGACATTCACCCAAATTACTACTATCCAACGGATGAAAAGACAGTATCATTGAGGTATTATAAGATTCACCTGAACACCGATTACCTTCGCTAGTGGACTCTAAGCCAAGTCGTACACAGAGTTCATTTAAGGAAGTCCAAGCCTGTCTATGGAAGGTATACTTTTCAAAGTTACAACCAGATGTATAGCATCATACACGCCAAACTTAAATCATCTCGATTTTCGAGTTTTGTTACTATCTTCTATCTTCAATTTATTATTTGCTTATTTGTTCGATAGTAATGAATACATTTTACTAATATGATCATGTCAGCTTCCCTAAATCTCTTTTTAGAGTTCTATAAATGTTAGATCAATGTAAATTCTATAAAAGTTCTTTTAAATTCTATCAAGAGCGTCTAATTGAAAATAAGTTCTAAATTTTTAAAAAAATCTTAATAGGTCTATCTGCTTTTCTCAAAGTTTCACGAATCTCAGAGCTTCAACCCACAATTTTTTCTCCATTCGTAAAAGTAGGAACATATGAAAGTTTTTTCACAACTCTTTTTAGTACCGAGAAATATTAATTATCCCTTTTTATAAAATTTCACCAGTTCAGGATAACATTTCTGAAATACTGTCTATTTATCGATCCTCATAATTAACACAATCCGTAAGCAGGGCTAAGGGCCTGTTCACACAGAATCCGTCAGCGTTAGCGTTACTCATATTGACCTATTTTAAGCCAATCACAGACCTTAACAATTTCGTGGCTAATCGTTTGGAGGTTTGTAATTGGTTAAATATATTTCAATAAGAGTAATGCTGATGCTGACGGATTCTATTTGAACGGGCCGTAAGAGGCTTTATTGCGTGTGTCGATGAACACAGAGTCATCGTAATCCTACGCTCTGAAGCTTGGGATCAAGAAGATACTGATACTCAGCATTTCTACCGTCATTCTTAAGTAACGGGAATTAAGAGTGGTCGAAAATATTTGCTCTTACCTCTTCCATAAGCAGGCCAGCTTTAGCTAAATTTGTCATGAACTTCTTCCTCCAGGCTTCGTGCTTGTGGATCTTAGAAGCTTTAGGCAGAGGCTTATCGTCCGGAATGTCCTCGTAGACCAAAACATAATCTAAGCAGAGAACAAGAAAAATGGATTAATAAAAAAACAGATTATTAGCGAAAGTGTAATAACGACAATGACTTTTTTGCTATACCAAGGAGATGTGATTTTAAAAAAAATATTTCAAATAAAACAAACAAATACACACAAATGATGCATGAGTAGCTAATTAAACTAAAACTTCTTAGTATCTTTAATACTTTAAATGCCATGAACATTTGCTCTCTTTCTAAAATATTATTTCTCCCTTTTCAGGTGAAAGAAATGCTTGGAAGAATATGTTTTCGCTGCTAAAACTGAAACTTGAATAGGGAGTACTATAATCGGAAAATTAGAAATTGAAACTGAATATTAAGAACAGAATTAGGATTTCATGTACACCTCCTAAAAAAGCTTGAAGTATTCGTTATTTTGATAAGAGAAAGTTAAAATAAAAGAAAATTTTTTTTAATGTATCAGTAGAAGTTGTTCATTCACCGTCAAGTCGCGGATCTTGAGCTCACAAACTTTTGCAGATAATTACAAGTGACTAGCCAAAATCTCCCGTAAAAGAGGAAAAAGACCTTTTATTCTTCTCCTTTCTCTCCATTAAAAGTAAGGGAAAGTAGCTACTAATTTTTGTTTTCTTACTCAAGTATTTCTAACCTCTTTCTACGAATTTAAACAGGAATTTATTATTTTTAAAAAAAATGTTAATATATTATTGGCTTTAATGCTTAAAACCTGTAAAAATATCTTTTTAAAATTTGATACTACTTTATAAAAAAAAACCACTGTTTATAAAAAAAAGAAATGAGAATACTTGGTCATGTGAAAAGATTCCGTACAGTAGGCGTACAACAAGAAAGAGATGTCCCCCTGCAACATTTCTGTGTGGAGATCTGCTTTCATGTATGCGGTACGAAACACTATAAATGACTTGACTATGAGTAACTTGTATTCCGCAAACCCTACATCTGTCGTGATCGAACATGTGACCAGAATAGTAGTAGTTAGCACATTTTGAGACCCCCCTCAAGTCCTGCTATGCTGCCTCACCGTGACGAGGAGGTGTCAATGGGCGGAATGGGTGAAGTACGTCGGGAGCTTAGCTCCTGATAGGGCCACCCTAGGCGTGAAGGCCATTCCATTACGCCCAGCTAAAGCTAGCAGGCGAAAAATGGAGAAAAGTCAGACTTCTACTTCAGGTGCTCCAGGTCCAAGACTCACAGAAGCTGTAACACTTCCCCCTTTTTCATGAGACCTGCGCCAAGTGTAGGGCTGTTCAGGCTTCGCCTGATCATATTTTAAACTGTCATGATTTTACCTTGAACGAGGTTTACTCTAAACCTTTTATTTTCTTGGACCTTCTGGGAGTACATGGACTTATGGATTTGGTCTGGCATAGCTAGACCATTTCGGGGATCAGATACAACAACAACATTTTGAGAAACAGTAACCCCTCAACGACTGGTTGGCATTCATAGAGGTAATCAGGGAAAATGTTACCTTAAAAATTTATACCAAGAGTTTTCAATATTAAGCATCTTCTTTGTTGTGGTCGATCAAAATAAATATTAATCCTGCATAAAAATCAAAATAATAAACAGTGAAATATTTTGATTAATATAAAATCTCACGTGATTTGTGGAAAGTCGAAAAATGGATAGAATAATTCCCCCATTTTCATATTGCGGGAATTCATATAAACGGAATTGGGTAAGTTAATTGCGAAATTTGCAGAGAGAGGAACGATGGAATAAAGAGCAATGGAAATTGAACACCGTATGCAATCAGTTTCATCAAAAGGAACACATTTTTATGCTCCTTAAAATAACAACAATACATTCAATTAACGATTACAATAACAATAATTGCACTTTGTCTATCATCCAAACGATAATTTAGTATACATAGGTATGACACCATCAATTCCTTCCTTCCAATTAATTCCCTAAGGGAAGTCTCGGAATCAGTAATTAGCCACCTTTAAAGAAAAACTCCAGTGGAAACACGAAATAATTTATTCAGAGCAGTCGCTAGAATTACAGTCAAGTTTCTTTACTAACAATAGTATATTAGATTTCGATAAAAATAATTACACCGTGTTACGTCTTTACTATTTAGTATGCCGTACCATTTAGCTGCTTTAAAAACAAACGCCTCAAATTTATCCGCCGGCAATTTTCATTTTTTTTCTGTAAAAAATGACTAACGAAATTTATATCTTGTTTAGATTTATCGTAAGGAAAGTTTTTATGCAATACAAAAAAATCAAAATAAGTGGAGAAAAGGGTAATAAATTTATTTATTAACTTGCAGTTTGCTGGAAACGAGAATAGAAAATAAAACATTTCTTAGAAGCAATATTATTTAGAATGAGACGCATTTTTAAAACGGAATATTTCCTAGAAGCATGGATGGTGAAATAATGTCTTCCTGTATTAAAATACATAAAAATTTCCTTTGGCGGGGAAATAACATTTCCCGCTGTTCAGCTACTATGAAAAATTCAGTGCGACGCGACAAGACCGCGAACAGCCAAAATTATTATAAGTAGCGCAATATTTCAGCGTGTCCCGCAGCTGGAGGGCAAAAATGTTCTCTCGATGATTTGTACCCCCACTCATTTTCACCTTATATTGCATAGACTCAACGTCCTTTCCTTACCTAGAAATGTAGCTTACAGTTTAGGGCAGGGCTAACATAACGACAGAATAGCACTTTATTCTTTCTACCACCAACACCCACGGGCGTTTTGCTTTTTAGAATTTGTTGGATGATACGAAAGTCACATTATCCAAAAAGGAACAAATAACTATTTAACAAATGAGGCCCCGAAGTTGTAATTACAGATAAACACAATCCCATTGAAGTCCTACAGCTAAACATTACGAGATCATTGTCGAAGGATTTGAGAACCCCTTCAAGTCTTGCATGTTGCATTACCATGGCGAGGGGGTGGCACTAGGAGGAATGGGCAAATAAAAGTACATCGAGAGTGTTGTGATAGCGTGGGAAACGCGCTGTTACTCTACCGGACAATGGAAGTATTTATGGGTGCAACATGTGCTTTTAGAGAAACTCTTGATAAGAAAGGGTTTTGTCCTGAGTGGCAAAATCGCTCGACCGTCAGGGGCTGTCGGAACTGTTATAAAACCAAGAATCCCTTTTTGTAGTAATCTTTTTGTCTCCGTAGACACGATTATTTTGCAGCGTGACAGGGGGAAGTGAGGCGTCCTCGGAAGGAAAGAGGGGACTGGAACAATGCCATGTCCGTTTGTCGAAGTTGAAAGGGACCCGGGAAGATCAACGGTTTGCTGTGGGGAAAAGACGATTTCAGGAAGGGTCACGCCCAGCGAGACATTACTAACAGCACCTTAGGAGGTCGTCTGGTGGGGGAAAAGCCCCCCCCCACGCCCGAATGGATGACGTCACAAGGAACCGGATGAGCACCTCGAGCTTTTAAAAAGGACTTCGAATCGTTTCACGGTGCTTTTTGCTTGGAGTGAGAGAGAGAACGGCAGGTCACCGTGCGTCAAGGGAGTGATTGATCTCGCCAGCGGGCCATGTGAATTGAGTGCAGGGCACCGTCGAAGCGTGTGTATTTTGCTTTTAGGCTGTGGGCTTTGTGAAACTGCAAGGCAGTTTGTATTTCGAAATTTGTTATAACGTTAGGCGGAGCGCCTTTCGACCCTGCGAGACAGTGGTTGTTTTCTTATGTACAGTTTTACTTTGTGGGATTTTTCAACTCAAGAAAATAAAGTGTTTATCGTAACACGAACTCTGCGTCTCGAGTCACTTCTTGGAGCTTTGGAAGTATTCTCGGCCAGTAGAAGCCGGGGACAGTTTGCAGGTGATCGCCCGTGGCACGGCAGTGAAGCATCTGCGCCTTGGAGCCATCAAAGTGTATGCTCCTGGTAGGGTCACCCAAGACGTGAAGGCCATTCCCTTTTTGCTCAGCTAAAAAGCTGCAGGCACATGAGCTCAGTCCTCTATGCTCGGGTGTTCCAGTTCTTGTGACTAAAACCCGTATCATACTGAAGAATTTGATGAAACTTTAAGCTTTTCGTCAAGCATTTCTCTTCGCGGAGTGTCTGTGAAGGGTTGCTGGAGTTTGACAAACGGATTCGCAAACAATCTGTCAAAATAAGCGGACGGGTTACCGTACCAATCCTGTTATCGACCATTAGGCTTTAGGCATAGCATACAAATTTCTTAGCGCATGTACTACGAATCGATTGCTCAGTCGGACATAACCTATTCAAATCATGGCTCCATCCAATTTTATGAGCATATCATCTAAAAAAACGATATGTGCTAAAATAATTTGCCTTACAGCAGCATTAATTGCAAGAAGAAAAAAATCTGAAAGAAAAATTTGGACAAGGGAATGGTTAAAAAAAAGAAATAAACTAGGATGTTATGAGAATTTGATGAGGGAACTGGCACTTCAGGTAAGATATTTTCTTTCAAATTTTGCTAGAATTAATAAATTATTATAGAAATAATATTTATAGAATTATTATGCAGAATATTTGACCCTTCTTTAAGTCCCCTAAAAGAGGATTATTTCTTTTTCCCCCAACTGTTTGGTTTTAGTGAAATGTTTGAAAAGGTTGCTGTAATAACTTGCTCATAGAAATTTTCTATACATGAAATACAACTATGAAAAATTAAACATATTTTATTTTTTTAATACTAGGATACTGAAGGCTATAGAAGGTGTATTAGGATGGATACAGCATCTTTTGAGTATTTGCTTGAAAAAGTATCACCTTTGATACAAAAAAGAAATACACAAATGAGACACAGTATTCCTCCTGGTGAACGTTTGGCACTCACTCTCAGATATTTAGCTACAGGTAAAGATATAGACTTTTTATAAACATTGCTTTTTTTTAAATCTTAATATTGATATTAAAGACTAGTACAAGATTATCATTATCATGATTTAATGAATATGATGGGCAGGACTGTAGAATATAAACACAGTCGCATACAATAAAGTATAAGTAGGATTAATTATTTTAGGTAGTATAAATATGGTCGATACTAACATACACATGTACTTTTACATATTCTAGTGTATTTCGGTTTTAATACTTTGATTTATATAATATATATTATGGCAATCTATTTTAATCAAATTTGTTGCTGATCGATAATTACCCCAGAAGTGACCAAGTTGGTCACACAAAATCTATAATCATGAAATTGACAAATGTATTTGCATTAAAATAAACATTTTATTATGTGGGTGCTTACTGTGCAAAAATTGAAAATATTATATTTGATAGTTAATTAATATAATATAGTAGACTCTCTTTAATTCGCAAGCACCTATAATCCACACATCATAACAGATGTAAACATTGAAATTTGATGTTAAGTTTCAATGCCAATCATTGACAATTCAATAGCTAGCATGTAAAAATATATATTGTGACATTTTTTTTAAATCATTAATTGTATATTTAAATAAATTCAAATAAAATCATTGTACAATATTTATTATAATATTTCTGTTATTTTAATTTGTCATTAATTGTAAAAAAACTGTTGATTGGTTTTACTTACAATTTTCAAAACATAAACAATAGAATGACCTATAATCCACACTAGCATTGGTCCCAAGCTGTGTCGATTACAGAGAGCCTACTGTAATTAGATGTTAGATTTGGCATGTTAGGCACATTAGAAACTGATGTTTTATTGTTTATGTTTTCTGTACTATTCTGTTTTGAACAAAATTACTAAGACAGATCTTTAGATGAAAAAATACACCTATGGATCATTAAAAGAGAATTGCTAAAATATTTTTCTTTTAAGCATTACCTGTGTCTGATTCTTTACTGACAGTATTTATCTTTATTTTTCAGGTGAAACGCAGCAATCATTAAGTTTTCACTTTCGCATTGCTCAAAACACCATTTCTGGAATCTTGCCACTAGTATGCAAGGCAATTTTTACAGTTTTAAAAGATGATTATCTAAATTGCCCCAGTAATGAAACTGAAGGGAAAGCATTAGCTGATGACTTCAATAGAATGTGGAACCTGTTCCATGGCAAGAGCAAATGTGCAATTTACATTGAATTTAATTTTTAATAAATGTACCTTGTTCAAAGTTGAGATTGAAAATTTTTTTGTTCTGTATAACTTGTAAATAATAACTACACTGGTTTCAATTATGAAAACAGCATACGAAAACTTAGTCTCAAAAGAGGGGTTAGAACGACCATAATTATTTTATGTTAGAACATAACTTTGCCAAGTACCAAATTAATTTGATTTCTTTTTTCTGTACCCATATAAATTGGGTTACCCATATGGATCTGATCTTTTGTGGTACAAATGGAAAGATTAGTTTCTAGCAACATTCTTAGCACAAAAAAGTGTGAAATAAAAAAAATTCAGATAAATTACATTCAGATTTTAGTACAGCTCATATTCAAAATATTAGAATAATTACATTACATAAAATACTAACACAATATTAAAAAAATGGACATCTACGAAAAGGTTAACTCTCAGATATATCAATAAATTTTGGAATAGTATCATAAATAAATAAATGGAAAATAATTTCTTTCTTATTACTTTTTCTCAGTTATTATAATTTTTTGAATCTGAGCTGTATACTACTGCTATATATTTTTCAAATGCCAAAATACCTATAAATACCAGTTATATGCAACATACCAGCTATTTGTAAAATTAAATTAGGGTCAATGAAATCAATGAAATGAAACATGAAGTAAAAAATTTATTTAAAAAATTATTTATTATTATTCAAGTCTGCCATACAATATTTATTGATAACACCTTGGATTTCAACTCTTGCCTTTTCTTTTAAGTTTACATCTTTTAAACTTTTAAATGTACATCTCAGATAATTAAAAAAGGCATCATCGACATTGTCTTTATCCTCATTTATAGATGCCATTAATTTCTTGACTTGCTCCAACGTGCTGGATATTTGCTTATCCACACTTTCCCTTTTTTTTTAGGGGGAATTAATGAAGTTTCCATCACTTTCCTTTTATTGGTCTGGGGGCTATTCATTACTGCATTTTCATTGACTGCAGTAACCGATTCTTGGGTAAATTCCCCAAATCACTTTCTGTATCCTGTAAAAAATAGACATTAAAATGAAATATTGAAATGTAATAATAAATTAAAAAATGAGAGCTGTGATCAGGGTTCCAAAATATCGAAAATATCCGATATTTTGATATATATCCAATATTTTCAAAATTGTCAACTTATTGCTGATGATAAATATTTACAGATTTAATACAACTTAAACACCAATACATATTACACATTATATAAAAACTAATATAAAACATTATTCTAATATAAAATAGTACTTAATTTTATATATATAATTATAAATAAAATATTTTTTTTTTCTTTTTTTAAGCACTCGTAACAAAATTTTAAGTTAAACATTTTTCTCTTTCAAAACACAAATTATAAAACTCTCAAATTTTAAGAATGATTTATTTCTTTAACAAAACTTTAAACACAAAATGAAATTTATTTATTTTTGTTCAAAAATTTAAACAAAAATGTAAGTGTTATTATTGTTGTTATTCAGTTGCATGTAAACTGAATGTTTACTATCATAAGTGATCCATAAGTTCGTAAATTTAGCTTACCATAAATACTAGTGTCAGTACAGTAAATCAATGCAACCACAATACTTAAAATCTTAGCATTAAAAATATCTCTTGCATTATTGAACAATAATGGTAAAGCAGGGTAGACTATTAATGGCTTTCAATACAATTAACTTTGTTAAATAAGAAGTTATTACTACATGATTAAAAATTCTGATTGATTGTTTTCCGAATACAGAAAAAAAAATTTGTAACTTGTTTCAGTGCAATATCCTATGCACGAAGATTTTTTCTGTTGACAAACATTGGCGAAGTTTGGCGATAAAAATGACAATTGATATGAATCCATATCAATGATCCGAAAAGTTCCGAAATATCCACAATTAAATAGAATTATTTTGAAATTATATCAAACGTGGCAATACTATAAATAATTATTAAGTTGTTACGGATAAGAAATGTATAAAAGATATGCAAAATCTTACTTACCGCTAGTGAAAGAAGATTGGTAATGAGGCCATTTCTCACTCATTATCTCCCCTATCTCTTTAAAAGTCAACCGCTTTAACGTCCTGTTCTTGTAATAGTCGTGACTATGGTTCCACAGATTTCACGAATTGTAACTTCGTCGATGAAATAATTTAAAATTTCTTCTTTAGTCCACGGATCCATGTTGGCGGCCATATTTTATTCCTTGCTCGATCGCGAGTCACGTGAGCCAAAAACCTGCCCTGCTATTGGACAATTATGTGCAACACAAGCTTTTCGTGAAACTTTTCCCATGTAGAATGGGAAAAGTTGCAGTTAAAGATTGATAGAAAAACACTCTATCACACAGTATTTTAGTGCAACAGTTGCAGGTAGAACAGGTTTAGTGAAACAGTTGCGCTAAAAGCTTGTGCTAAATCTTTAGTGTGATACGGGCATAACAGAGGCTGTATTTTCCCTCCATCCATGAGTTATGTCACCTGTTCTTGTCTTTTGGTTTTGATTTTCTGCGGGAGAATGGACTCGTAGATTTGGTCTAGATGGGGCTAGACGTGGATATTAACAACAACAACAACAGTATTTAAGAAGAAAAGTTGGATTTATATCGAATGCCGAGAAGGGTATTTTCAACAAGACGGTGCAAATGAATCACGGCCGTCGTTTCATTGGAGAGGATGCAAAAAATTTTCAAAGATAGGAAGATTTCTGAAGGGTTTTGGCTTCCGAAATCACCAAATCTTTTCTTCGGGGATTATTTAAAACAGAGGGTATATGCAAATAAACTCCAAGCCAATTGAGGAGCTGGAAAATAAGACTCAGTTGGAAATTATCGTCATTCCAGAAGAGAGCTGCAACGTATGCCTGTCAGTATGTGTAATCGCGTCTGTTTATGCAAACAAGAGAATGGCTCGTACTTTGATTATTTAATATTGTTTCTATGTAAAGAGCATAAACTAAATTATAACTTTAATTACAATCATGGGGTAATTTTTTAGAAATTTATTTGTAAATTTATGGGTAAAGTGACTTTTGGATCATCCCATCCCGACAGTAGAGGAAACTTATCGATTCTTATACTTTTTTCTCTCTAAAAGGAGTCTGGAAATCTTTTGCTCTCCAGATGGATGATTTAACAGCTACGAAGATATACTAATATCTTTTCCCATGTACCATAAGGGGAAAAAATATGAAAAAAATTATGCAGTGCTCAAGGGGCCTAAGGTGCCTTGAGTGGATGACGGATCTGTACTGTTTGTCTGGCATCCTCGATCCCCACAGCAATGAAAAATGTCACCGAACTTGGGAAATTAACCCTCGGCTGCGTATTCAGGTATTGCTACGTAGCGACTAGCCTTCAGTGATTTCATGGGCCGATACGCGAAAGCGGAGGGGGCCGGAGGTGTGAATGAGAGTTATGCAGTGCTCACTCAAGTACTGAGATGTAGAGTTATTATTTGTAGCACCTTCTCTCTTACAAACAGTGCAATTTCTGAGTACTGAAAAGGGAAATCTAGGTATATCGTTTGACTTAGAAAATAGTAAGGAAACTCACCGATCTTCTGTTTGCCATCTCGGAAATAAGTGTATTTGTCGCATTTTGGGGCAGTAGGCATGATAATTCCACAATCATTGTCGAGAGACTCTGTTTCATCCTCCTGAAACACATAATATATATTAAAAAAAGCAAAATATTAAAAAAACATAGAAAATATCGATTAAGTATTCCAGAATATATGAATCATTAAAAATATGACTGATGTTACACAGAAGTTCCATGGAATGAGATTCTTTGTTATTTAGTCTGACAGCATTTCTTTTATGATTGGTATTCACACATAATCAAAAGAAATGCACACCGTAGAATAAGAAACATAAAAATTATGAGAACAATAATTATTTTATTCGTTTGTAGTTTCAATATTGAAAGAAATTCAATCACGTTCAGTCATAAATATGACTGCTGGATCAATTAAATTTCATAAGAAACTTCATAAATTATATATTTACCAAAGATTTTAGATAAAAAATATCGATATATTAATAATATATGATATGAATGATATCTATATATTAATTTTCCACAAAATAATATTTTTTATGTAATTTAATTTTATTAAAATTATCTGCTCAAAATACTGGAAAACTGTTAGAAGTTTCATTACCAACGTTGAATCTTCTAAATTAACATTTTAAAATTTTATAGGTTGTTATATAGAAAGTTCTAAAATGACATTGGCATGTAAAAAAAATATTGCATAGCATCATCATCCACTATTCTCACCCTATATGTACATACATTTGTTGTTTATATATACATGCACACACACACACACATATATGTACTGCTGGCCATTAAAAATGCAACACCAGGAAAGAAAACAAATAGCAAAACTTTACTTATTGCACGTATACAGCATAGTAGGAAGGAAACATGATTAAATGTGTAGGTAATTTGGGGGTATACAGAGTCTAAAATTACTACACACAGCTGCCTTCTCAGGCAGTTAAAACGGCTTTAACCCGATTAGGCATCTAGTCGAACTGGGCTTGGATGACAGATACGGGCAAGTCATTCCATGCTGCTTCAAGTCTATGCCACACTTCATCAATCGTAGTGGCTGGAGAGCGGTGGCGGCCTGGTCTCTCAGCAGCCCATGACCAGATATTTTCAATGGGTGAGAGATCTGGAGAACGTGTTGGCCAAGGCCACAGTCGAACACCCTCTGTGTCGAGGTAGATCTGAGAAATGTAAAGCTGGCTGTTCACATTAACGACGACGCGAACAAGAGGTGTTCATGTCGTGTATCCAAAGTCTGCCCACACCATCACACCAGTTGCAGGGCCCGTATGACGATACGAATGCAAGCAGGCCACGTGCGTTCTCCTCGATGCCTCCAGACACGGGATACGTCCATCAGGATGCTGCACGCAGAACCGGGACTCGTCTGAAAAGACGACGAGGTGCCACTCCTGTATCCAGTTTTGTCGTTGGGCGTACCACTGTCGCCGCGCATCTCTATACTGTAGTGTCAAGGGAAGCCACAATAATGGTTGCCGTGTAGACAGTCCGTGCTGCTCCAGACATTGTCGCACTGTCCGTGCAGATACTTGTCATGCTACAAACAAGCCCATTTCCTGAACTGATATCCGTGATGTGGCTGTACGATCCTGAAAAGCTGACCTGACCATATGACTGTTCTCTCGGGCGTTAGTGGCGGGAGGCCGTTGAGATCCTGTATGACTTTCAGTGTGATCCTCCTGAACCCATCGATTCCATATTCGCATCGCAGTCGTTTGATTCCGACCTATTCGAGTAGCAATATCGCGGAACAATAAACCGCACTCTCGATAGGCCACGATCCTGCCGCTATCTATTTCTTACATGTGCTGGTAGCCGTTTCTCCTTATTATACGAGGCATAACACGATCTTCTCACAAACACCCAACATTCAAATGCGATTTCCGAATGAGAAACCCGCAGCGTAACTTTTCTTTTATGCAGAGTTTGAGATGACGTTTGTCCCTCCTGCGTCATTCGATTGCGCTTAAATGCTAATCATTTGCATATTCCTGCATCTTCTTCCTTTCATGCGAATTTGACGTTTGTATCATCCATCCTGCATGGTGTTGCAATTTTAATGGCCAGCAGTGTATATATATATGTGTGTGTATGTAAACAAATTTCAAATTACGCAAGGGGGGAACCTTTTTCCTTTTTATTTCAATAAAATTTTAAACGTGAAATAAGACTAAAAACATAAACTAAAGTACTGCAGTAAAAATACATTGATATAAAATTTCAAAAACGCATAAATAAACTATTAGCAAACGAATCGTGAAAGGACTGAAAAGTAAGAATATCTCTTTCACACGCATACATGCACACCCCAAAAAAAACTCAACATCACTGTGTACTAATCTGTTCATATACCTCAAAATAAACTCGCTTGTTTTATTCAAAGCTTCATTTTTTTTTTCTGTGAGCAAAAATATCAGCATTTTGAGTTTTCGTTTTTGTTTTCTTACGCACGCCCTTGCTGTCGCCTGCACGCGGTTAATTAAAGGTGTCTCGCGAAAAGGGCGAATGTTAATTAACTCCTTTTCAGTCGCTCGATCGAACGTGGAAGAAATTTCATTAAAATTGAACCAGTGGCTGGTTATGTAATACAAACACGACATTTAATTAGGTCACACTAAAGATGTTTGTTCAACAAGAATATTATCTAGCTGGATTTTTTTAACACTTTTTTTCTCTACTTAAGTTTGAATTCTATGTTGGTGGACTAGAGATGAGTACTTTTATTGACATTGGGAGAGACACATGAAAATTATATTGCGAGGTTCTGCTAGAGAAGGAGTTTCTAGTAATTTATTTTGAATTTTTTTTTTAATACTACTCTCTTCTAAAAGCTGAATGACTAGATGTCAGTGAAGTTTTTACATTCTTAAAACGTGATCCTCTTGAATCTTTTATTTTCCTCAAAAATAGAAACTGAAGCAGGAGTTTAGTTGTAGTAGTAGTTGTTGTTGTTCTTAATGCCCCTTCGCCGGAAGTTCCAGACCAAGTCCATATAGGCTTTGCGGGCTGAGTAGTGATTTCTAATAATAGCACCACAAGGGTCGGAGTCCGACTTGGCTAGGTGCTACCACAATTTTTATCGAGCACCCCAGGGGCGATATCTGGAGGATCATACCTTCCCCACCTACTGACCTCATGGAAGGACTTTCCGATTTCAGATTTGTAGAACACTTACGCTCCCCATGCTGTACAAAACGAAAACCCTGCCAGCTTTTAAGAGCTGCATAATGGCTGAATTATAAAGAAATTCACACTGAAATTTTCTATATTCATTTGAAAATTTCAATTTTTTTATGAAACGAGAGACTGGGGAAAATTTTTGGAAAAAAAAAATTATTTAATCTTTCTGATGGTTAGGTGTGGAAAACAAAGCCTGTATAGAGTTCTAATTTCTCTAAGACGACCCCGCAAGTTTAATTTATCTCGAGAAACTACCACGACACATAGTGGATTGAAATTAAGATGATTAGTTAAGGGGATAGGCGAGAAAATAGCGAAAAACTTCTAAAAATAGAATATTAATGAGAGTTTATGAAAATCACTTAAACAGTTAACTTGAAACTTATCTTTTATGTTCTATAATTTTTTTGTGCTCAAGGATATTTCGGAGGACAAACGCATAAAACTCATATGAATTTTAATTTATAACAGTATGCTTAACAGTGCTATGTAATGTATTTTATTTTTAATCAAGCAAAAAATGTTCTTCAGGGTGTTTGAATTTTAAAATCTTATTAGGTGATCCTATATCGTTCTGATCCTTTTCCAAATCTGAATTTTTTTTCTCAAAACATTCTATTGATTAATAAACAAAATGTTTGGATCATGGCAGAACTAAAACAAGCCAGAAATTTATTTCCTTACACACCATCCCAAACTTTGTCACTGCTGACCCTTTTTTTCCCTTACCGCCGATGTAGGGCACAAGTATCCCGCTGGCTCCATTCCATTCTGGTGTTCTCTTGAACCGCGTGCTTTAAGTAGACCGAGGGATGGCCGTAAAAGCTTTCACATCGATCGAAATGGTCATTGGAATGGAAGAACTCCACGGGAGGCCCAGCTTGCGAGAGAGAAAAGGATTTCAAACATATCCAAACATACTCGGAATAGAGCTCACGGAGAGAAGGTAAATATGAAAGAAACAATCCCGTTTTATACAATTCATAATCAAGGCGAAGTGACTTGACTCACTTGATCCACCGACAAGGTAGTATCAGGATCTCCCTCTGACTGTTTTCCACCAATATAGATACACCATCTATTTAGAAAACCATGAAACTTGAATCATGCTTGTAACAAGTGTTTGTGTGCCACTAAACTAAAGACAGAATTTTTAACGTTTTTTATATCTCATCTAAAATTTATCGAACTCTAACGTTTTGTTTAATTACATCGAGAGCGATACCAAAGGATGGAGAAAAAGGGGGGGGGGGCAAAGTAAGACATGTCTCATCTTCGTAGGACTTTAATTTTTTTTTATTTTATGTTTTGTGGGAAAATATTCCCTTTTTCATCTTCAGATTACGATAACTCGCCAAAAAATGATCGTAGAATTTTGATCCTTTTACAATCTAAGACTACAGACCTCTTTCAAGATAGACCTCATTTGTAAACAGAATAATATTTTCATCAAAAATAACGAAACACAGTTTTTCAAGAAATATTTTCCCCTATGTGGATGTAATATCGATGCTCCTCGAGTTTTTATCTTAGAAAGAAAATATTTACATCATCTGGAAGCTGAAAGCTTTCTTATTCATGTAAACATCATTTCAAGTCTATATCTTAAAATTTCGATTTCATTTGAATTTTATAGCTGATAATTCAAGGGTGATGAAAAGCCCTTCGCATAAGGGTGACAACAGTAAATGGATGGAAGTTGTTACATTGCCCGAGAATCACCCCTATGTATCTCGCTATTAGCCCTAACAGAGGAGCGAGCGTACCGAGACTAGGAGCAAAGCCCCTTTTAATGTTAAAAAAAAGCACTTGCTTTATCTTGCTTCAGGTTCAATACTCGCTTTACTTTGCATTTTAGCAGAGATGACCGTAATCCAAACTGCAATGGTGGTAACGAATTTTGTTAGAAGACTGATTACAAATTGCTTTGTGCAAAGTCGATGTTATAGATTACTACGATTTCTTGATTCTCGTTCTGTTACATCTCTCACAGATTAGCTGTTTAGATTGGCAGTTTCGAAAGGCACTTCTTGGTGCCATTCAATCTGCCTTGGCTTGCAGTGAAAGAGGCTCTCCTACTCTGGTACGGAGGAAGAAATCAGACTTTGCTTTTGAAATTCCCGCACTTAATTTTCATTTATCATGGTGAACGTTTTAAGGTTTTTAAAGTTCCTAACTTTTTAAAGAAATTTGAATACTATCATAAAGTAATTACACACATTGTAACGGAGTCTAGTCATTGACTAAGACAGTGTACCCTAAATTAGGAAAACTGGCAGTATACCACCAAATTACGAGTCATAATTTCTTAAACATACTTATCTTTACAGATTAATACTAACCTGATAACAGAAATATGTAATAGTAGAAATTTAAAGCATTCAGTCCTCTAAAACAGCTTTAAAAAATACTTAAATGGACAATATTACTACAATTTTTATTGCAGGTTATGATTACATAAAGTTACTGAAAATTTATCAGTATAACACAGGGTTTTTGACTGATATAGGATATACAGGGTATCTGAATTGAACTGGTCCTATTAGGTTATAAAGTCTCTCATAAAGAAATGAAAAATTAAAGAATTTATATTCTCTGTTATTTTACCACTATTTGGGAGTGTGTCATACAAAAATATTTTAAAAAATTTTCCCATGATCATACGTAAATTTAAATAATGTTTCTAGTTCATTACTTGATGTTGATTAAAATAAAGTTACAAATATACGAGTTTTTTTTTTTCCATTTTCCTAATTAGGTTCGAATATTAAGGGGAAAATCGTATTCTATATTATTCTCAGAGTATTTATACACTGAGATCCCACATTTAGAAATTTAAGGGGAAAATAAAGGTTACGTAAAAATGGCATTTAGTAAAATTTTAAGTAAATGGAAATTTTTAAATAATCTCCATATTAAATTTCCCGTTAAAAATATTATCAGCTCTCGCCTGTAAATGCGTTTTTCTGGCAAGAAGTTCATTATAACCAAATAAATGGTTTTCAAGGCTTCAAGTGCTAATTTCGGGACTAGCTACCTTAGTCAAACATCATGATTATCTGTATTTGTAAACAACTCTTACTAATTTTCCAATAAAGTAAGGATTTTAATACTGGTTTAGCATACACCCTCGTGCAAATAATATTTAAGCAAAATATCATTACAAAGAGCATATTCATGTTTAACCGCATTATTCCAAATCATAGTCAATAGACCAAAAGAATATTATCAAATAAGAATTTAAATTTGTAAACAATAACATCATTGAATTCCTTCGGACAACTTTTACTAACGACAAATTTTTCAGCAGTAATAAAACAGTCAAAAAAGTTGATTAAAAATCTTACAGCAGTTCATATCTTTTTCTGAACTAGATATGTGCTCGCGTGAAATAAGGATTAAATTTCCTGAGACTTTACAAAAGAACTTCCAAGTATTTTATTCATTAAAAACTAATTCCTATCCCGATAAAATTAATTCATTTTTTTTAAATTGAAGTGCTAAATTGTATTTTACTTAGTCCTGATCGTTTGTAAGTTACTTAAAAGTGTAATTTTTCGTCGATAAATTTCAAATTAAATCATTTCTTACAGAATAGTCCCCAAAGATTCATGATGCATTAAACATAGAAATTAAAAGTACAAAGAGTTGTGTAAATGTGTAATAATAAGTAGTGAGATTAAACACTGCATTTTGATCAAGATATTAGTAAGTTGACTCTTCTCTTTCTTAAACGGTTTTCACCGTTTTAAAGGAAATTATACTATATTTATTTTAATGGAAATTTTTAAGGAAAAAGTTCGAAGATAATTTTCAGACGTGAACTTTAGCTCGTTTATCCTTTGCACAAATTAAACACATATGGCATGTCTATTTAAATTTCTGAACAAAACTATGCGCTTTGAAAGAAGGCGTAAAGGAAGGGCAAAGATTTGTTGAAACTCATTTAATCAAATATATCGCGGTGTCTGATATCTTTAGGACGTTATGCCCTAATTACAAACAAACAAACACACACATGTGCGCATGTGTAGTTGCTGGGGATTTCATCACTGAAATTTCTTGAATTTATTTTAACGTAATCAATAAAACTATATATTTATTTCATCCTAGAAGTAATTATACTAATTTAATATGCTTATGGTCAAAGTAAATTTAATCAATCAATCACACACACACGCATAAAATTTTCTAAAACAAATCAGAACAATAATTATGTCCTTGCGGGATATCAGATACAAAATAAAATTAATTTATTGCATAGGTAGTTTCATGTTGATAATGATGAAATGTCCTTAATATTTGAGATTTTATATTGAAAGTTCAGAAACTTGTATAACAGAGTGAGATAAGGGTTATTAATTATCCTTAATCTATTTTCAAAAAGAAGCTGTAAAAATATAACTTTTCAAAGAAAATATGAAATTAATTAGACAAAATCTCTCCTCGATATATATATATATATATATATATATATATATATATATATATATATATATATATATATATATATATATAATACTGTGGAATATCTCTTTAACTGCTGAATGGTTCAATCGAAATATTTGGAAATACCTTCTGACCGCTATAAACATAGATTAAAATCTATATACATTAAAATAATTACTGTAATGGAGATTAGAGTTTGATACTTTCTGTGCCAGATAGTAAAAATAATTTCATTATAACAACAGATATTTTCAGCCCCAGAGAATAATAAAGATACGTTTGGAGAAAATAAGTTATATTAATTTCACTCGATATCTTTTTGGAAACATGTTGGTAAACATAAATAGAGAAATAAAAGGTATGGTAAACATAATGAATATGTACGGGTTATGCTCATGTTTTATTCAGAATATACCCTTTTCTCTCGTTAGATATATTAAATTTTTCTCTTTATACCTAAACAAAATTTGAATTTATATATATATATATATATATATATATATATATATATATGTGTGTGTGTGTGTGTGTAAATATAAAGAGAGAAGGGGGGGGGGAAATTGCTGAGCATTTCTTCCATGTGTGCCCCCGATCCTCGTATGCTCATTTTACATTTAAATATTTATCGCTGTGTTTCTATTTTAAAGCATTTTTAAATGCAAATAACTTTTATTAAGTATTATATGTTATTTGGTTCAATATTTCCTCTCAGTTATCGCATAACATAGCGATGTTACTCAAAACTTTTTAAACCCTTTTGTGCATACGTAACAAAATATAGTTATACTTATACATAACCTCAAAACAACACGGTAAAATTTTAATTTTTAATTAATATTTTTAGTAAGCTGTTTATGTACTGACTATTTTAGGACACTTCTCTTAAAAACTGTGTTGATAACAATTCGCTGAAAAAAAAAGAGTTTTTTATCATAAATTAAATGTTCTTTTTAATCATAATTTTTTTTTGTCCATTTTCACGTTTAGGTTAGCTGGCAATCTGCCAGAAATTCCTTTACTGTGCTCTTGAGTATTTTTAAGCTTTCAAAACATTTATTTACAGTTCATGAAGTGTAGTTAAAAATGCCGCATTGAAGATGCAAAATAACAAATATTTTTTTAAGTGCCTATCGTAAAACATTTTTCCACCTGCTGAACGAATTATTCCCCCGGCATATTGTGCTTGACCTCATTTTTATTACTTAAAATTAGAGCTTGAACCTTGAGGTAATTGAATAGTAGAAGTAGGCAAAAAGTTTTGATTTGGTTTCCTTTTGTGTGTAGATGTATCATTTGCACTATATCTCTTCCCCCCCCCCCCAAAAAAAAAAAAAAAAAAAATCCATGTACAGGGTGTGGTAGAATGAACTCCCACATTTTAAGGGGTAATAAAAAACGAGTGAAACAGTTTACAGCAAAAAGCTTTATAATTTCGAAAAGTACTAACAATCTAGGTTTTTTGAAAATAACAACATCTCAGGTGGTGCGATGAACCTGAATGATATTTGCGATGGACTGCCGAGTCATTCTCCAATGCCAAACAGAAAGTTTTACATCATTCTGTTCGTCATCTCTGGGGGAATGGGGGCAATTTCCTTACGAATGACAGACTCACGCCTCGTTGAACAATTTCAGGTATTCTAATGTTCCGAGGAAGACCATTTGGTGTCCTTGGCAACGCAGACTCACTTGCTCTCATGTTCGAAATCCAACGCAGGATCGTTTTTCGATCAGGATTATTTAATATTTGCAGAGCCCGAAGCGCCTAAATCCCCCATGTGTCGCGTTTACAAAATCGTTGTTTTTAAAGAACGCCTCGATAAAGAATTAAAGATGTTCACTGGACCAATTCATGGTGTCTGCTGGCAAATAGAAAATCCGCCTGAACTGTTGCCACCTCCTGTGTTTCCCTATCCCAACCAATCCCTTGCCAGTGATCTTCAAAAATGTGAGAGTCTATTCTGCCGCACCCTGTACTTCAAGGTATGCATACGTCTATGTAAGTATTGTAATGAGGTGTATGATACATATAAAAGAAAAGTTTAAGTAAAAAAAAAATAAGCTCCATTCTTGAAGCTTTACTTCTGATGACTTTTCAGATCTTCAAACCCAATATTAAAGAAATTAGTTCTTAAAGTGTTCTACTCTTTTACGCTTTTGCATATGCATAGTTTTGAGCAAATGCTTTGGCCTCTGATATTAGATTTTTGAAAGGAAATTGAAATTTTTAACACTTTTGTATATGAATTATTTAAAAAAATCAAGTCTTTAGAGGGCAATGCTACTTTAAGTGCCTGACGGAAAGTTAAACTAAAACAAATACAAAGTTTGGAAATATGCGTAATGAATTTTAATGCAAAATTTCAAATCAAAAATATAGATTTCTAAACTAAGCCCTATCCAGTATTTTACAATGACTATAAACAGCAGCTGAACAATGTTTTCTAATGGAACAAAATTGGTTGTTCTAAACTCTATATGTCATCTCGAAGCACGACTAAATTATTCAAAATTTCCTTTATTTTATTACTATCAACCTGAAAAATGTTTATATCAAGTGACTTCCGCGAAAAGCTCCCTGGAAATATGCTTAGATTAAAATCAGACCCTTATTATTAAATGTTCTGTAGTCTCTTCTGCAGACTAGAACTGACAGAATATCATACACTGTTTAATTTTTATTTTTACATAATATAAGTATGCACCAATATGAAATATTGCTGCAACATTTATACGTGGTGAAAGATTTATAACTTTTGAAGTTAAAAACACCGGAGCGTTATTAATGGTGAAAATATGTGTCTATTTAAACTATGCATGAAATAATAGATAAATTATGAATAAGATACACTTAATCGTATAGTTGATAGCACGGAGTCAGGGCATATGGAGGTGCTTACACTGAAGAGTGAAAAGGAAATAATGTTTATCAAATTGCAAACTTATCGTTTTTGTACATTTAACTTTCAAAATGATTTACGTTAACGGAGCAGTTATGAAGAATATATCTAAACAAATGCAATAAATTGTTAAAATTTTTATAATAAAATTTTTTGAAGACTTTAGATGATTCGAGTCTTTGAGTCAAAACACATACACACGCACTTCGAGTCTTTGAGTTAAAACACATACACACGCACAAACCAAAGAAAACCTTTCAGTAAACTTTCTTTTCCGTAACTTCTTTTACAAAGAAAATATTAATATCATAGGGGACTTAACTATTGAATATTACTGTACACATACCACCCAGATGAGACGTCTATAGCTTTAAGAAAAACAATCCCTAGCCGCAAGATATCAGATCTTCCAGTCATTAAACATACTGGGACATCCAAAGATAAGAGTTTATTGAAACGATATAAAAAATACGATTATTTTATATTGAAGCTCGATTGTCAAAATGTATCAATATCCAAACCAGATATTGATAAGGCTTCAAAATCCGATACAAATTTCTGTAAGAAATTTTTAAAGAAAAAATACTTCATACGCACAAAAAAAAAAAGAAAAAAGCTTTATAGTCAATCGAATAGACAATTCTTTTTGCGTATTCCGGACCTATTTTCTGTAGTACGGCAATCTTTTAGTGTTTCAAATTATTATAAAACGTACATGGAACATGATACTTTCATAACTTTTTGCTTCTAAAATTTAAATTCAAGTAAAAAGAGAGAAAGTAGAAAAAGTAGAAGAAAGTAGAAGAAAACTCCTAACGATAAAATCTCGTTAGCAATTTCTTAATCTCTATGAAAATCCCAATTAGTTATTCTATCCATTCTACATTACCCATATATATTTCTTAGGCTATAGTCATTTAATTCCATTCAGGATTCATACGAAAAACATGCATTTTAACTTTGAAAAAAAATTAGTTTTTAAATTAAATACTTTGAAAATTCTTAATTCACTATCTAAAATAATCCCTTAAAATTTTACTACTGATGCAATATTGCATTTCATACTTTTATCTCGGTTAAATTTTATTTTTGGTGTTCCCTCTCCTGTAGAATTACAATTGGCTGTCCGATCGTAATGGCAAGTTGAACGCTCAAAGACATATTTATAAACTTTGGAATCAAAACCAAAACTATAATAAAAGACAATCTTTGACAGCTTCCGCGTGACTGGAAATGTGAACAAGTATCAAACTCCAAAATTCGGACGGAAATTCAATTTAACCCAAATGTCAGAAGTTTAAATATTTTTTAAAAAGATAAGTTCTAACATTCGTAGTAAAATATATCATATTTCTTCTATTTTAAGAGATACAGAGTTGAACTTCGAGATTAAATTATAAATTTTAGTATTTTTTTCGATCTTTTAAGAATAATTTCTTTTTTCAGATTATAAAATTGAATCATTTTCAACGTTTATTTATTTTAGAAATAAAAATTAAGCGGCAAAGGATAGAAGTCTGTTGAGCAAATTTAAATATTGATTAAAACCACTTTCTTAAAATTATAATAAGAGTCTTTTATTTGAATTTATTACTCTACAAAAAATAAAATTCGAAGTTTTAAAGGAATTAATTTAAACAACTTGCGTTTAAACATGTTTGTTCTTTAACAGTTTTCAATTCCCATAGGATACATTATTCATAAAAATTAATTTTTTAATGTTGTCTCTTTGCAAATATATACGATGTAAACATATTGTACATATTTATAGGACATTGCATACACAAAGAGAGTATAAAGCTATTTTGTAAGTAAAATTTAGACTCAAATTTTCAAAACGCATTAGTAAGATATTCTAGATTATGTTTATTCAGTAGACAGTTAAAACTTAAAAAAAATCTAAATAAGTGAGAGACCTTCAAACCACAAATCATTTTTATTTACCCCTTGGGTTTTTGTACTCGATTTATTAATTTAGTTACATCCTGTTCTCTTATCGGTTGTCGTGTGATGGAAAATAGCATTATACGATAAATATTACAAAATCTTTTCCGAATTGATCCGGCTGATTCGGCCGACTGCGTCTTGTGCTATTCGGGCCACTTTATGACTGCTTTATTAGATCTTGACGTGTGCCCTGCACTTTCGAATTTCAAGTCCCTTGATTTGAAGTATTTGAAAATCTAATGGCTTAGTGGCCAAATGACGGGCATTTATAAAATAAAATAAACAAATAAAAATTACACATGTATATACAGACAAATATAATAATAATCGGAAATATTACAGACAGCTTTTATACAGAGGTAGAAATGAAAATGGAACGGTGAGGTTTTAGCAGAGCTTTGTATTGTTCTATTGTTCAAACCTAGCTCTGTATTGTTCAAGGTAGGTCATCTACGAACAGGGCCCAATTTCGAAAATTCTTGGCTATAGGCACAACTCAGGATGGGGGCCCCCTAACACCGATGTGGGCGTAAAATTTCCAAAATTTACTCACAAAAAAAATAATCATGAATCATTGTGAAAGTACCATTTTACCAAGAATTGGTTATTTGAAGCCTAGAAGCCTACAACATTATCAAATAACAAAAAGCAATACAACATATTAACTTCATCATTAAAACATCAATACAATGCAACCAGAAAAACTTATTAATCCCTTATATACACTGTAACATACATATTATGAAGTATACATATAACTATATATATGATGAACCTATCAATTAAATTTGAAAGGTTATATAAAAAAATTGCTAGTAAAAAAGGTAAAATTTAAAAAAAAAATTAATTGGGAATTTTTCTTTTAAAATAAAAATTTTGGGGCCCCCAACATTTGGGGGTCCCTAAGCCCGAGCCTACTGGGCCTAATGGAAAATCAGGGCTTGTCTACGAAACAAGCAGGTAGTGACTTTCAGTTCAGTTGTAACAGATAACGTCTTGACGAGTAAATATTCGTCGACTAAGTTGTTAAAATTATTCAGATGATCAGAGTCGATATAAGCAGTACACCAGATTTTCACAGACTTGTTATGAATTACAGCTTCTATAAAGACAAGATTTCGGGCTAAGTCGGGATGACACTCAGAACGATGTGATAAATCCATCTGAAGTTTTGGATTTCTTCTCTCTGTATTACAAAGCGAAACAAAGAATTTGTAGACTTTCGTGTTCGGAAATGATAATTTTTGTTCCTCAAGAATGGTAAAGAAATTTTTTGAAAAACAATTTCCTATGAAAAATAAAACTATTAATAATGTTTCAGCTGAAATTCTTTTACGGTGCTCAATATTTCTGCAATTATTGACATTGTGAAAACATATAGATCAAGGGTTTTCCTTCAATAACACCTTTAAGCAAGCTGAGAAAAGAGTTAGACAATAGCCTTTATCGTCATCGGATTTTCCTGAAGTGATCCAAACTAAGGAGAGGATTTTTGGAATTCGACTTAAGTCTTTTATTAATCGACATTAAGTCTTTTTAATTGAAGCAGTCTAAATTTTTAAAATAATTTTAAGCTTTTGAAAATTGTATTGAAGTACATTAACAGTTACCCCCCCCTCCCCTCGGAAAGACTTGGTAATTTTTTCATAACTTTTCGTAACTTTTTCATAATTCATTGATTTGAAAAAAAAACCTTCTAACACCAAAGTACAGGGTGTCCGGGCTAAAAGTGTCCAAAAGTTATGGCTTATTTTTACGGAATTATCCATTAGAATTTTTAAAAAATTATTTAAATAGAAAGAACATCTCACCAAGTTTTAATATCAATCATAGACTTCGGTCATAGTATCATAGATTTCGATGTGTGCACCTTTTGTAGTGCGACAAAGTCTAAATGGTAATCCAGTTCTCTCCAAGTGCTTCGAAGCATATCAGGAGTTATTACGAATTTCTTGAATGTTACGCTTCTCCAATTCATCCATAGTTTCAATTTTTTGTTTATACACAACGGATTTAATGAATCCCCTAGCAAAAATGTCAAATAACTCCTGATATGCTACGAAACACTTGGAGAGAACTGGATTACCATTTAGATCTTAGTCATGCTACAAAAGGTGCACACATTGGAATCTATGATACTATGATCGAAATATATGACTGATATTAAAACCTGGTGAGATATTCTTTCTATTTAAACAAAAAAATTTAAATTCTAATGAGTAATTCCGTAAAATAAGTTTTGGATACTTTTAGCCCAGACACCCTGTATTTTATATTTAAAATCCTTTGATTGAGCAGAAAGTGATAGTAAATTTTGCAACCGTAAATAAAAATTTTGTAACCGTAACTGCATTTAAAATTTGTCTATTTGGATAAAAGTGCCTTAAGATTCATTAAAATGAATATACAACGCTAAGTTTCCCTTTCATATAAACATTATGTAGTGCTCAAGTTAATCGAAATAAAATCAGATTAAGCATTTCTTACTGCCTTTACATAAATGGCTGCATATCTATTGAATTTATTTACAACCCCCAAAATTAGCTTGTACTTTCCAAAAACCGAAGATAAAACTGAGATGTTCAAGATGGTGTTTTTGCATAAACAACAAAAACTCGATTTCTTTTGGTAAATGCGATCAGCTTTTTACATGATGCAAAAATGAATTGTTATAGTAATATTATATATTAAGATTAGAGCCATATATTTTTTCTAAATCAAACACTGTAACTTAACATACCTGTGCCGTGGCCTTGTAAAATAAATCTTTAAACTAATGAGCAGTTAAAATTATAACAATGTTACAGACACTTATTTTATGACTACGAAGTTTGGTAGCAAACTTTTCTAAGGCAAATTTGATCCTATATATAAAATAATATTCTATCAAATCTCGCCTTGATTAAGTTTGTTGAGTCTTTAAACTTACGGTACTTTTAAAGTCGTGGGATTTTTTATCTGTTCAGCATATGCATCTAACTTTTCTAGCTTCAATATGTTCCACGTCGCATTTTTGGATGGAATATTCAATTTAGTAATCTAATATAGCCTGCAGTGCGGTCTCCTTTTCTCCGAAATAAATCGTTGGAAACCTTTCGTAAGAGCAAAGAATACATCATTACTCCTAATGTAGACCGTGAAAATTCATGAAGTGGATGTCGAAAAAGACGTTTTTACTGTTACGTAATTGATTACTGCGTAGCAGCCTCGGGAAATGTGATAAACTGTTAAATGAACGAGAGGAAACGGAATTTACTTAAGGCTTCCTTCATTAGAAGAAAAGGGATAAGGGTTTTGTTACATTAAGATCTAGATTTTGAATAACCAAAGAAGAATGGAGAATAGCTTTAGGGAGTATATATAGAAAGATCATATTTACATCAACTAGCATTTTAGACTGAACATTTAACATATGTTGTTTCATTACGTTTTTACGTATATCATCTTTTCCATTTTTAGTTAGAAAGTGTATACTGCTATACAGTATATATCATCTACATTTGATATATACTGCTATACAGTATATATCATATACATTTGATATTTAATTATGTATATGTCGTATATTAACCATCCTTTGTTTATTGTCTTTTAGACAAATCATCGTTTAGAGTCAGGGTACTTCATCAACATCAAATGAAAGTAGAAATTCCATTGGTCCTTGGTTCTTACAATATAAATCATAACGTTCTAATAATTCCACCGCTAAGGGAATTTTCCGGCCAATTTAATCATTCACAATTTTAAAAAACTAACTGTGAAGGAACACCAAGAAATCACAAAAGAAGAATCGAGTCAAAATCAGCATAAATGAGGGGATATCAAAACAGCGAAGATGCAAATTAAAAGGAGTTATGCCTGTGTAGTCACAAAACATAAACGAAAGTATTGTATTCAGGCTAAATCAACAAAATAAAACACTCTCCGAGTTTAAGATAAAATTTATAATCACAACAGTACTTTTTATGGGCCGAGGTGGCCTTGTGGTACAGCGCGCTGGCTTTCGGTGCTCAGGCTGCTCGGATCGAATCCCAGTTAAGCGCCACAAAAATACCTACGTTCATGTCGTCCCTTCATAGGGGGTAATGCTGGTCCGCCTATATGGTGCTCCCATAATAAAATGGCCAGCAATACTGCGGTGAATAACAGGCGCATGTCTAGCGACAAGTGCCTCCGCATTAGGAAACAAACAAACAATACTCCTTATATCGTAGTGTTAGAAGTATGCCCCCCCCCCCCCACACACACACACACCAAATAAATATAACATTCACGAAAACCTGTTCAATGAAATACGTTGAAAGTATAGCATTTCAAATCTCAGTTTTTAGTCTGCTCTTGGTCCAAAATTAAAATTTTCGAGGTTAAATTATCATAGAGGATATAGCGTGTTAAGAACTCCGCTCTCGTGATGCTAATATTTTCTATATTAATATTGTGAAAGCTGTTGCCTAGATTCAAAGAAAAATCAATATTTACATCTATCGCTTACTAAATTCCAGATTTCTTAAGACCAGTTCGGTTTATTCGAATGCTACGCGTGAGAGTCAATCATAAGTATGAACGACAAGATTAAACTAGTCTTTTTTGGTTTTAGAGGAACTAAACACCCCCTTTCTCTCAAAAAATATTTCTTTAATATTTTAAAAAATTTGAATCCAAAATTAAAATCTCTATTTCCCTTTCTCATAATTAATAATAACTTGGCTGACTTGCACACGAAACCTTCACAGATTTTCGGACAGTCGTGATCTACAATTTCACTAACGGTTCATGCTGTGACCGTCAAAAATGAACTTCACAATAGTTAACACTCTTTCATCAAAATATAAAAATAAAACTTCTATAAAACTTTGTCTTTCAAAACTTTTTTTTAAGCTTCTCAAATGCGTCGTTGTCTACCCTTTAATTAGCTATATCAAATTGCTGCATCAATTTAATTAATTCCGAAATAGAATTTCCGACATTATTTAATTACGTTCTAGACATATTAACTGTATTTATTGTTACAGAGAAAATTGGATTTAGAGATAATGTATTAGGCCACAAAGAAACTAATCCCGTGTTAATTAATATTTAAAACAATGAGATTTAGAGATTAAACATTTGACTGTAGAGAAACTAATCCCTAATTAATTAATATTTCGGATGAAAAGGCACACTTCATTTGTACGTTGAAGTGGATCTAAAAATATTGTATAGATTTCTATGTCATGAGTGATAAAAAAATCTTTCCTAATTCACTTTATAAAAGCTACGAATTTTATTTTTTCGCTAAATCTGTGAAGAGCTTGGTGGTAAGATCTAATTTGATATTTAGAGGGTTTAAGAAACTGCAGATTTAATAAACCTACAATCTTTTCCACAAAATCATCTCCAGTTAAAATGGGATTAGTATAGCGAAAAATATCGTGATCTTAACAGTTTTATTTACAGACTAGCTGAATACCCGTGCTTCGCTACGGAGTACATTCAAATTAATTACAGTGGTCAATGTATGCAATTAATGTCAAAACGTAACAAGAACTTACCCAAAAATGGGAAACCAAAGCATTATAATCAGAATTTTACACAATGGGGGAAACATTTAAAAACGTGACGATATATATATATATATATATATATAAATATATATATATATATATATATATATATATATATATATATATATATATATATATATAATATATATATATATATATATATATATATATATATATATATATATATATATATATATAAATATATATATATATATATATATATATATATATAAATATATATATATATATATATATATATATATATATATATATAAATATATATATATATATATAAATATATATATATATATATATATATATATATATAAATATATATATATATATATATATATATATATATATATATATATATATATAGATATATATATATATATATATATATATATATATATATATATATATATATATATATATATATAAATATATATATATATAATATATATATATATATATATATATATATACATATATATATATATATATATATATATATACATATATATATATATATATATACATATATATATATATATATATATATACATATATATATATATATATATATATATATACATATATATATATATATATATATATACATATATATATATATATATACATATATATATATATATATATATATATATATATATATATATATATATACACTGCTGGCCAGTGTAAATGCAACACCCTGAAAGAAACATGCAAATAACATGAAATTTACAACATGCATTAGCGGAGGTGAGATATGCAAATGATTAGAATTTCAGCGCAGACGCACATCACGCGTGCCTGTGGCGCCACTTCAAAGCGCTATTTAAGGCTTGGAGATTTCGACGATTTCAAGTTCGGCAATTGTGTTTTTCTTGTGGTTTTTTAAAAAAAAACGATCAATTATGCCTCGTCGAAAACAGCGATCATCTTTTGATCAAGTATCCGAGTTCGACAGAGGATGGATAGTGGCCTACCGAGATTGTGGATTATCTTACAGGGAAATCGGTAGTCGTGTTGGACGAAACCAAACAACTGTAATGCGGATATGTGATCGTTGGATGCAGGAGGGTACGACGGACCGGCGTGTTCGATCGCATCCACCTCAGCGCACCACTTCACGTGATGACAGGCAAATTGTGCGCATGGCAGTGACAGATCGATCAGTCACATCACGAACCATAGCACAGCACATGCAGTCTGTAACGCATCATCCAGTGTCTGCGCGTACCATTCGACGCCGTTTACAGCAGAGTGGTCTGTCCTATATATATAATTTGAGTTTGGTGTTTCCGTTATTTTGATAACCACTGTACATATATATATATATATATATATATATATATACACTGCTGGCCAACCAAATTGCAACACCAAGAAAGACAAGAGATATCACAACAAAATTTATTTTGTAGATAACATGTTGACCAAGTATCAAATGATTAAATTTATAGACTTCTGTGAAGTGTGGTTCCTGCCAAAATCAGTAGCCAGAGTAGCCGCCATTGTTGGAGATCACCGCTGCCACACGCCTCGGCATTGATTCAAGGAGACTTTGGATGAGTTCTTGGGGTACAAGAGACCAAGCAGCTTCCACACGTTGCCAAAGTTGATCTGCTGTGGCAGCTGGGGATGGAATCTGGGTCAATCGTAGAGCAACCATGAACCACGTTTCTTTCGGCGAAAGATCTGGAGAGCGAGCCGCCAGGGAAGAAATTCAATCTGGCGATTGACGAAGAACCGTTGGACAATGCGTGCCATGTGTGGTCGCGCATTATCCTGTTGAAATATGGCTGTGGGCAAGCCCTGAAGGTAAGGAAGGACAACTGGCTCCAACACCTCGGAGATGTAGCGCTGGCTGTTTAAAGTACCGGCAATGCGTACTAGAGGTGTGCGAGAGTGATATTCAATACCGCCCCATACTATAATAACCGATGCAGGACCAGTATGGAGGTGCATAGAGCAGCTGTTTAGCATCCTCTCTTCACGGTGTCTCCAGACTCGAATGCGACCATCGTGGTGTTGCAGACAGAAGCGTGACTCGTCAGTAAAGACAATTTCATTCGATTCTGCCGTCCACATCCTTCTGTCATCGCACCATTGGCGGCGGAGACGTCTGTGGTTCTGCGTCAAGGGTAGACAAAGCAATGGACGTCTTGCGGACAGACCACTCTGCTGTAAACGGCGTCGAATGGTACGCGCAGACACTGAATGATGCGTTACAGACTGCATGTGCTGTGCTATGGTTCGTGATGTGACTGAGCGATCCGTCACTGCCATGAGCACAATTTGCCTGTCATCACGTGAAGTGGTGCGCTGAGGTGGATGCGATCGAACACGCCGGTCCGTCGTACCCTCCTGCATCCAACGATCACATATCCGCATTACAGTTGTTTGGTTTCGTCCAACACGACTACCGATTTCCCTGAAAGATAGTCCACAATCTCGGTTGGCCACTATCCTTCCTCTGTCGAACTCGGATACTTGATCAAAAGATGATACTTGTTTTCGACGAGGCATAATTGATCGTTTTTCTTGAAAAAACCACAAGAAAAACACAATTGCCGAACTTGAAATCGTCGAAATCTCCAAGCCTTAAATAGCGCTTTGAAGTGGCGCCTCAGTCGCGCGTGATGTGTGCCTGCGCTGAAATTCTAATCATTTGCATATCTCACCTCCGCTAATGCATGTTGTAAATTTCATGTTATTTGCATGTTTCCTTCAGGGTGTTGCATTTACAGTGGCCAGCAGTGTATAATATGACACGGAGCTTGTTTTGCTCCCGTGTTTAAATATTAATAAAGCAGTCCTCATCTTCTTTAAATCCTTGGGCGAGTGGCAGGGAATGGATTCACGACACAGTCAATAATCTTAAATCATTATTTATTGCGTTTCTTGAAATAACCATGCTCCAGGATAATCTATTTCACGTAGCCATTTTATCAATTCTTCAGCACGCCGCTGCGAGGGACTGTCAGCAACGAAATTCGCACTCAATCTACCACCAAAACTTAATTTTCTCAGCGCTCCTGCAGCACGGCGCATGTGCAGACATCATCCTTGGGCATCTGGACCTTCATTATTGCTGATCGTACAATTTAACTTCGCGCCCAAAGAACTGTACCTTTCTAAAAATAAATCCTCTCACCTAGAATTCTTCGCTTTCCGCTCAAAGTTGCTTTTAAAGGATTATTCCCCACAGAAAAATACGCGCACTTTGTAAATGGATTGCAAGATTCTTATTATTTTAAATCCCCTTTTCCCGTACTTCTCAACTATATTTTGACTATTCAGTTATGTTTTGACATATATATATATATATATATATATATATATTTTTCAATGCGGAGGCACTTGTCGCGAAGACATTCGCCTATAATTCACCGTAGTTTTGCTGGCCATTTTATTAAGGGGGCGCCATAAAGGCGGACCAGCATTGCCCCCTATGAAGGGACGACACAAACGGGGGCATTTTAGTGGCGCTTCGCCAGGATTCGATCCGAGCACCCTCAGCACCGAAAACCAGCGCGTTGTACCACAAGGCCGCCACGGTCCTACATATATATATACACTCAAGAGCCAAAACATTATGACCACCTGTCAATAACGAGTTGGCCCACCTTTGGCGCGCAACACAGCTTCAACCCGCCTTGGCATGGATGCCACAAGTCCTTGGTAGATGGCCGGAGACAGATTGTACCAGATGTTTAAGCAACGGTCACGCAAATCCGAGATATTGCGAATTGGTGGTCTTTGAACTCTGAGCTGCCGTCCCATGACATCCCAAATGTGTTCTATCGGATTGAGATCTGGTGAGTTAGGTGGCCAGGACATTAACTGGAATTCAGCATCATGTTCCTGGAACCACTCCAACACAATTTTAGCCTTGTGACACGGCGCGTTGTCCTGTTGGAACATTCCATTTCCAGCTGGAAAAACAGAGGCCATGTAAAGGTGCAACTGGTCCGCAATAATGTTCAGATACCCTGTAGCATTCATGGTCTGCTCTACCACAACCACGGGTCCCAGAGTCGCCCAAGAGAATGTCTCCCAAAGCATAATACCGCCACCACCTGCCTGTGCATGACCTACTGTACATTGAGGGAGCAATAGTTCGCCTGGAAGACGGCATATCCAGACACGGCCATCGGCGTGATGAATGACAAACCGTGATTCATTTGACCAGGCAACTCTCTCCCACTGATCCATGGACCAGTCGCGATGTTCCCGGGCCCAGCGCAGGTGCAGTTGGCGATGACGCTTGGTCAGCAAAGGCACACGAGTGGGACGTTTGCTGCGTAGCCCCATATCCAACAGTGTCCGCTGAACAGTGTGCTGCGATACTATTCTACTTGGCCCTGCATTGTTTTGGGCTGTCAGCTGAGCCACTGTCTGGCTCCGGTTTTGCTTCACCATGCGAGACAGTCTCCGACGACCTTTTTCTTTGATAGCGTGTGGACGTCCAACACCATGTCGTCTACTGCTGGTTTCACCGTCATTCATCCACTTTGCATAAGTACTAACAACTGTAGGTCGCGAACAACCCACGAGTCGTGCAGTTTCGGAAATACTTGTTCCGAGCCTTCGAACCATTACAATCTGCCCTCTATCAAAGTAGCTTAGATCCGCAGCCTTTCCCATCACACACAGAAGTAAGTGAAAGAATGATTCTTCAGACTCTCCAGCAGCAGTTAAATACCACTTCCACCTGATCACGTGCCTTCCACGTCATCCAGGAGAACTCATTGCAAAATGTAGTGGTGGTCATAATGTTTTGGCTCTTGAGTGTATGTATATATATATATATATATATATATATATATATATGTGTGTGTGTGTGTGTGTGTGTGTGTGTGTGTGTGCGTGCGTGCGTGCGCATGTGGTGATAACATCTATCAGGTTAACTGCAATTTTGGGATCGTACCACTTCAATTATTACTCAGTTTCAGTGTTTTATGTATTAACTGCCGGGTTGCCGAGAAACATTGCCAGGTCCTGGTTAAGATCTTGAAGATGTACCTAAGTCACACTTAGGAACATTGCAGGTTCGTCATTTCATCTCAGTATTATACCGAAAGAGATCCTGACGCAGCGTAATTTCGCGAGACAGTATGTTTACGGCGACACTAAAAGCTGTATTTTATATACGAACATTCATGGGTAAAAATAGCATACGTGAAAATAAATTTTCTTGTATTATTTTCACAGCATGCATACGGTAAATTACCCGACTTACTAGTTCTATTCTTAAATATTTATGTTAATTCAAACTAGATATTTCTACTAGATACAATAAATGAACTTGTTTGTGTGCTAGTATGTGGGTGAAAGAGAAATCGAAAGGATTTTCAATTATTTCTACTTTTGAATTTTTTTTCAAAATTCATTTATGAAACTATGCTACTCGTAACACACAATTATCTTCAAGGCTGCTGTGTACTAACCGTGTTGGAGTCGCTCACCTCAATGTTAACCCATGGAGAAAATTCGTCTGCTATTTACAGCAACATAAATGCTGATAATCCTATAAAAATGGTATTTTCAGATAGCCCGAAATTTAAGCACCATGGACCAGGATTCATTTTACGAATTTAGCCAACTAATGAAATTTATGAGTGTTTAAAACACACTACACCAGATCTTTCCCCGAATCATTTAAATTTTAAAATTTTATTTGCATTTTAAAAAAATGCCTCAAGGTGTAAAATTTCTTTCTGTATTACGGAGTACAATTAAAAAAAGATCTTTAGATCCAAGTCAACAATCCTTGGACAAATTTTCTCCATAGGTTAACACTGAGGTGAGCGAATACAATAAGGTTAGTATACATCAGCCTCAACATAATCGATAACATTTAATTACGACTGTATCTATTCATATTTAATTATATCACAATTATTTTCCCTCTATTTGAGACAATGTGCATTTAATTATGAGTCTTTCGTTATAATTTACGAGGACGTTATATCTATCTTCCAATTTATTTATTCAATAAAATGCGAAACCTTTTTTGAAAAATTGTTTTTATTTCATAAATTTTATTACAGCATATATGCTTTGAAACTATATTATTTAATACAAAAACGTATTTTGTTTGATCTACAGATTCTTCTTTTCCCCCGTAATCAATTAAATAATAGCTAAATTACTTATAAATTTATCATAAAATTCATTAAACTTCTCTCTCAGTGACATCAAATAAAATACTCACACTCCTCATTTGTGTTGCCAGTTTGAGAAATGTAAATAAGAAATGAGATATTAACAAAAGAAGACGTTCCGATTCATTCTGTTTACAATTCTAGTGTTTGAAAATTCGATAAGTCGCTGAAGTTTATTGTGCGAGAATAACACTACACGCAATTTAAAATGCTAATGGTAGGGAAAGTTTATCTTGATTTTTTTTTCCTAATATATATTCTGAAGTACTGCCCACTGCTTTCACAATACTGGTCACCTTCGTATTGCACAGGCTAAAATAAAATAAACCAAACAAAACATGTTGTTTAAAATATGTCAAATGCCAAACATTAGCTGAAAATTTTGAAAAATACATCAGAAAAATTTCAGGGTACTATTTCGTGCACAAACATATTTATTTTCAATTATCAATCCCAAATATTTGTGGAAGATATAGGCTTGAGTGGTGCAAAATACATTGATTGCTTCTCATACTAGCCATCATCGAACGTGTATCTTGCAAATCGATATTTCACTTCCCCAAAGGCGAAGCACTTACATTATTAAACGCCACAACGTGGTCAATGGAGACAAATTTCGAAATTCACGTAATTTCTACTGTGAAATCTGCTTACTTAGATTAATATAACTGTATGCTACAGAACAGATCTAGGGGAGATAAAGTTGACCACAAAGTTAGTGAAAGTAATCCCTAAACAGTTCGAAAATTAGTCAATTGTTTCTGAATATATCTATGATTATTTTCTTCTTAACATTTTCTAACGTTTCTAATTAGTTGCTGATTTGTCCCGATTCTATGTACATGTTTTGTATAAGTTATTCTGAAAATTGTTTAATCTTATAAATGAGTGGATTACAGTCAACCGTACTACACTGCTGGCCACCCAAATTGCAACACCAAGAAAGACAAGAGATATCACAACAAAATTTATTTTGTAGATAACATGTTGACCAAGTCTCAAATGATTAAATTTATAGACTTCTGTGAAGTGTGGTTCCTGCCAAAATCAGCAGCCAGAGTAGCCGCCATTGTTGGAGATCACCGCTGCCACACGCCTCGGCATTGATTCAAAGAGACTTTGGATGAGTTCTTGGGGTACAGCAGACCAAGAAGCTTCCAAACGTTGCCAAAGTTGATCTGCTGTGGCAGCTGGGGATGGAATCTGGGTCAATCGTAGAGCAACCATGGACCACATGTTTTCTATCGGCGAAAGATACGGAGAGCGAGGCGGCCAGGGAAGCAATTCAATCTGGCGATTGACGAAGAACCGTTGGACAATGCGTGCTACGTGTGGTCGCGCATTATCCTGTTGAAATATGGCTGTGGGCAAGCCCTGAAGGTAAGGAAGGACAACTGGCCCCAACACCTCGGAGATGTAGCGCTGGCTGTTTAAAGTACCAGCAATGCGTACTAGAGGTGTGCGAGAGTGATATCCAATACCACCCCATACCATAATACCCGGTGCAGGACAAGTGTGGCGGTGCATAACGCAGCTGTTCAGCATCCTCTCTTCACGGCATCTCCAGACTCGAATGCGACCATCGTGGTGTTGCAGACAGAAGCGTGACTCGTCAGTAAAGACAGTTTCATTCCATTCTGCCGTCCACATCCTTCGGTCATCTCACCATTGGCGGCGGAGACGTCTGTGGTTCTGCGTCAAGGGTAGACAAAGCAATGAACGCCTTGCGGACAGACCACTCTGCTGTAAACGGCGTCGAATGGTACGCGCAGACACTGGATGATGCATTACAGACTGCATGTGCTGAGCTATGGTTCGTGATGTGACTGAGTGATCCGTCACTGCCATGCGCACAATTTGCCTGTCATCGCGTGAAGTGGTGCGCTGAGGTGGATGCGATCGAACACGCCGGTCCGTCGTACCGTGCATCCAAAGATCACATATCCGCATTACAGTTGTTTGGTTTCGTCCAACACGACTACCGATTTCCCTGAAAGATAATGCACAATCTCGGTAGGCCACTATCCTTCCTCTGTCGAACTCGGATACTTGATCAAAAGATGATGGCTGTTTTCGACGAGGCATAATTGATCGTTTTTTGAAAAAACCACAAGAAAAACACAGTTGCCGAACTTGAAATCGTCGAAATCTCCAAGCCTTAAATAGCCCTTTGAAGTGGCGCCACTGGCGCGCTTGATGTGCGTCTGCGCTGAAATTCTAATCATTTGCATATCTCACCTCCGCTAATTCATGTTGTAAATTTCATGTTATTTGCATGTTTCCTTCAGGGTGTTGCATTTACAGTGGCCAGCAGTGTATAACGCGATTAATTAGTAAAGCGCTATATGGAAACCCAGAATTAGTGAAAATCAGATTCATTCGCACCGCGTTTTAATATCTCAAACTTATTTATTAATTGCTATAACTCCATTTTAACTATATCAATATTTCGTGTGCGGTTCATGCTTTTCGCACTTAACCAGCAGCCATCTCCCATAGTTTTCCTTATTTTTTCGTGATAAAGCCGCCAAAGAGGCTACGGAGTTGGAAGAGGGGGAAACCAATTATAAGTATAATCGGAAGTTAGTAAAATGAAAGATAGAACACCAAGAGAAATTGGAATGGCAAGCTAACTGGGATAATTAGAGTAAGGGAAGAAGTGTATATAACATCTTTAAAAATGTTAGTGAAAGCAGACTCTATGGAGATTTTATGATCAATCAAGCCATTATCGAACATGGGTGCTTTGGCGCTTACCAAAAGCGCTTCCATAGGAAGGACGATAAATGCCCATGTGGGGTCATTCAAACGGTCAAGGATTGTTTATTCAATTGCGACAATTATAACATCATTAGAAGAAATTTACCAAAAGGATTTGAGAATTGGGATCTGGATAATATCTTTTGTGACTACTATTGTAAGAAAGCTATTAAGGCTGATATGTACTAAGAAAAAAAATCGTATTTCCCTTTTCCTCTTCTTGCAGACTCTTGTGGTGGGAGGAGTCCAATTGCCAGTTCGAGAATCCCCCCCCCCCCCTTAGGATTGACATTTTGAGAGATTGTAATGGCTCTCTCTCTCAATAGGAGGTTAAGCGCTGCCACAAAATTTTTTATTTAAAATATATTTTCGTCACCTATTTACAGGTACATAAATGCTGATAATCAAATAAAATTGGTATTGTCAGATAGCCTGAACTTTTCTGCTAAGTGCTACATGATTCATTTTATAAATTTCGTCCACCGAAGGAATTTATGAGCGTTTAAAACACACTATAGCAGATTTTTCCCCAAATAATTTAAATTTTAAAATATTAATTGCATTTTTATAAAATTCGAAAAATGTACACAAATGTAAAATTTCTTTCTCTATGACGGAGTACAATTAAAAAAAAAAAATCTTTGAATCCAAGTCGGCAATCAGTGGACAAATTTTCTACATAGGTTAACATTGAGGTGAGCGAATCCAATAGAGTTAGTACATAGCAGCCTTAAGAATATTGTGAGGGATCTTATGGACCAGCATATGCCATTTTCGCATGTGGTTTCTTAGCCTCTTGTTGAGCTGTTTTGATTTGTCATCTTTTGTTTGTTATATTTTTTTCCTTATGTTTTATATTTCTTTGCATATTATTTTGTGAACAAATTTGGTTATAACATGTACATGCAACTAGTTACAAGTATTTTTAAAAAAAGCAATCTGCATTAAGTGCGGAAAACCTTTTAACTGTGAAAATACCCACATAGGTAATTGTATTCATTAGTAAAATGGTTTGGTACGATGCCAATCTTATGAACATGTACCTTGATCGGCTTTGTACATATTTGCTTAAATGAGTTAGTATCAATGTATATTGTGTTATAGTATTTTGAGAATTTAATTACGTATTATAGCTAAGAAAATGGTATTGCATACTTGTTTAAATTATCGATCTTGGAAATGTGTCTAATATTGGAACAAAATTATGTTTATGTGAAATAATAATGCGACTGCAATATGTGTAAACTTGTATAATAATGTAATATAAAATAATATTAAGTGTTGTAAAGCCAGTATAAAATATGTGAATATATAAAACGCCATATAAGCTTTTCGCTGAGGTCGGTGTAACTTTCGAACTTATTTTTTCCTGATCTTGAAGGTTCAAATTGTAGATACATTTAAATTCAAAGATTTCCCAACAGATGATGATTTTCTCCATCCATAAAACGACTGAAAATTTGGATTTTGTCATCAAGGGGATTCAACTTTCCTTTTAACTTTTATTTTTTCATTTTTGTCAGACATTATGCAAACCTATGGTCAAAAATTATTTTCAATCAAATCTTACAATATTTTGACAACACCAAATAAAGAATATTACCCAAAGTATAGTGTAATGTTTCCCAATTACGATAACACAAATTAAACAAACAAAAAGTACTTCATTAGACAATATTTTGAATAAGTCATTTAAAACAAATCGTTTACTGAATTACCTGTTCACATTGCATCCGGAGAGTTGCGTTGCGTTATTAGGGCATGTTCATACAGAATCCGTCAGCGTCAGCGTAACTCGTATTGAAATATATTTAACCAATTACAAACCTCCAAACGATTAGCTAAGAAACTGTTAATGCCTGTGATTCGTTTAAAATATGTTAATACTAGTAACGCTGACGCTGACGGATTCTACGTGAATAGGCCCTTACTTTGGCTCCGAGATTGTTGATATGTGTGAGGTTCCATTACGGACCTCTCAATAAATCGTTTCACCAGACGGAGCAATGACGCCCCTCGCCAGGTGAACCAGCCAATTTCTATGACCCGATGCCATCTAGTCTACGAAATGACGTTACAAGAGAAGGAAGTCACACCCGGGTAACGCCCTTGGCGGACGTTAACTAATGGTCGGATCTGTCAGCTGTTCGATGAGCTTCCATCGTGTCACCATCGACGAAAACAATCAGGGGAGAGAACCCTGACGTCACAGCGGTCGTCCGACCAACCGGAGTCTCAGTCCCGTCACGTGGATCGGAGCTCAAATTTCAGAGAGAGGAAAAAAAAGATCAAGAGATTTTAGACTTGGATTTGATCTCATCCAGAGAACTAACTCCATTTCTCAGAGGTCCTTGAGCTGCCGATCACTACACTTCATCCCGGAGGTATTTTATCTTCAGAGTAGAACGTTCTAAAGGCTTCGTTCCGACCCTTCTAAGTACTCGGACTTGTTAATTTATAGGAACCAGGAGAGTTCCTGTAGTTAAGAAATCCTCTTGCATTTTTTGAGACCAGCACGGTTTATTAGATTCACATACCGCGAAAGCGTTATTCCAAACTTGGAAAATTCTGACGAACTATGTTTCGTTGCTGACGTCTGGTTAGATAAATTACGAGCTACTGTGAAGGCAATTTCTCTCTATTTCTAGAGGCTGTTTAACTAAAACTGTAATTAATCTGTACAACTCATCTAATCAAGAATTTAAAATAAATGCGTTATTAATTCAGTAGACCAGACTCTGAATATTTTCTATTATTCGGTACCCTGAGTCCAACATATTACAACATGACACGTGATTGGTTTGACATATCACGTGGTCAACGAAACTCTGTGATTGGTTAAAATTTTTAACACCTTCACTACGTAGCGCTCCGGAATCCGTGTAAACAGGCCGTAAAGTAAAACAGATTGCTCAGCTACAGCGGTGCTATTGGATTAAGAATGTCACGTGAGCATCATCGAGGTGACCCAGCGATGCTGCATATTTCTGCGTTTACAGGGGAATTTCTCTGATAAGTAAAATTGAAAAATGGTGATGGACGTGCATGAATAAAAAAAGGGAGGATTCCCCATTCATTTCAACCGTAAAAGTGTGATGGAAAATTTCATGCTATAGGGAGACTGCTTAAGCTGATTGAGTTGTTATGGAGTAAAAAAACGCTATAAGTTGAAAGTTACTTTTGGTGATGTAACAGTTCTGAAAAAATACAGGTTTTGGCTCTTCATTTAGTGCCTAGTATTTGGTGTTAACAACCAGCAATTTTTTAAATTTCAGTTGGGACTACCCCCAGGTTCAGAGGCAGATTTGTAAATTTCGTCTTCCTTCTACACAACTTTACATACCTGTATAATTATTTGTTTTTAACGAAGATGCGTAACGACCATATGCCAGGACCAATATTTGAGCCCGGGAATTATAAACATTGAAGATGGTTTTCAGTTTCACCAAAACTATCCTGGCGATACGAGGAAAAGTAATTTTCCGCGACATTCATCGAAGACTTTTCTTATAAATTTCTTTATAAAAAATCATAATTAATTTAGGGAATAAATGCAAAAAAATGTATTTCTCTATTTCTCTGTTAGTACGTTCGCTTATTACACTTTCAAACTCATAAAATATCTTGACTTGAGGCGTATCATCAAATTTTCAGAAGCATGTCTGTTTTTCAAAAACCACGATTCCTCTTCTTCTCTCCTGCCTCTTCTCGAGATCGCAGAATTTGTCAAGTTTTTGTTGACTTTAACTACAAATTCGCAAATTCCCTGATCCTTGATCACGTGAAATTTTATGTACTGGCTCTACATCCCTGATCTCACAAAATTTCAACAATGGTCAATGAATACAATAAGTGCAAAAAAAATATTTATAATAAATACAACGTCCAATGTATGCAACTAATGCCAATATCAATATATATATATATATATATATATATATATATATATATATATATATATATATATCAACGGATAAATTTATAGACAAAATAATGTAGAAGAAAATATTCAAATTAAATACAATGGTCAATGTATGCAGTTAATTTGTTTGTTCGATATCCATAAAATATACTAATTTGAATTAAATTCGTAAACAAATTCCATCTCATTTAGTCGAGTGGTTAAATTTTATCTTTAACCGTATTTTGATATTTCTTTTGTCAATTTATTTCGTTGTTATGCACGTGACGCAAAATTAATTTAAAGTATCACAAAAAGAAAAGAAACCAAGTGATCAGCATTTAATAAATTAAATTCTAAAAATTAATCTTTGAAAATTCACCCAAAATCAGAAAATGGAGGTAAAGATTCGAAAAAGATTTTATTTTAAAGGAATTTTTATGGTCTCTCTCGTGATATAAATTTTATAACCCTAAAAATATTATTTTAAATGCAAACTTAAAAAATGTTAACAGCCTAAAAATTTAAATAAAAAAAATCTAGGAAGAATTTTTCAAAAATCTTTCTTAGTGCACCCCTACACTGTAAGAAGAATCGCCATGCAAAATTTTACCCCTTTAGGTCCAGCTGTTTGATCTGTTTGTTATCTGTCAGTCAGTCAGTGAGTCAGTCAGTTACGGAACTGCTTTATATATATAGATTATGCGTTTCAATCTCTTAGCAGGCTAAACACTTCACTGTTAGAAAACTATGCTGCTAAACATTGTACTGCACTCAGTTACCAAATAATCAATTAGTAAAGACTGATCAGAAACAGAATGCGTATATAGTATCTTTTCCCATCTTTATCCACCGTAATTTGTTACAATTCTGGGGTAATCTTTTGTTTCCGACGTTTCCGTGCTACCGCAAACTATGAATAATAAGTCCGATTTTTCGTTCGCTACAAAAGACTGGGCGTGGTCAGAAAGCAGCTGGTGACATCACAACATTATTTACAACTAGTCGTTGGAAGCTGTTGTGCATAGCTTTCACTCCAAAAAAATATACAGAATGTGGCTAAATGAGAATGATGTAATGGTTAGAAGCTTAAGGGTACCTTTGAATAACGATCATTCGTTTCTTTTTGAAAACTTTTTTTTTCGCATTTAAAAATTGGTCTTTAAATGAAATTAATGCACGTGCTTTTCAAGTCTTCGAGTTAAATTTTTAAAAAAAGTAATTTATATTTGTAGTAATAGATATCAGTTAATTACAGCCCTGTAAAAACGATAAATACGGAAAATTTTAAATTTAAAATACGAAGAGTCCATTTTTCAAGTATCTAACTTCGCAAGTAAAAAACTGAATTCAAAAGCATGTATTAACGTATAATTTATTGTGCATTTGTAGTTCTCAAAAGAGCTCATAAAAATGACTCATTAAGTTTGTGAGCAAAGGTACACTGATTTCCGCTTATAAGAATCACGTTTGTCATTACTGTTTTTGATTCTTATAAGCGGTTGATTCTTATTGCCGAAATTTAGGTTTTTGGACTGAACACACACACCTATATATACATATATTAGAAAATTTACTATAAAATACACTTTAATTTACGTTAGTTATCGTTTATTAAAATTATTTTTATAATTTTAAAAATACAACTTAATTTCTAGACCTATAAGTAGATACACATGATTATAGTAAGAGAAGAAAAAAATCCAATATTTCTTACAACATACCTGCTTAACAGTTTAACATTTCAACTACAGGAAGTGTGCAAGAAAAAGTTTTCTATGGTAGTTTGACGTAATGAAGTTATCAGGAGGCTGTTTATACCTCTTTCAATACCAATAGTCTCAGACGAAGATTCACCTTCTAGCTTACATTTCACGGTTTGATAACGTGCTGAATCTAATAATGTCACGTTTGCCTAAGTGATAGTGGACACTTCCCCGAAGATTTATGTGTTTCAGGGTTCAGGAATCCGCAACCAGGATGTGGGAGGTGGGAAAAAATAGACAGCGTCCCTGTCTTTGTTTGTCAGTGGAGAAAAGTGAATTTGGATCCGCATGGGTAAGATGCCCCTGGGTCAAGCTAATAGGACAGTGTTTAGATAAAGCGTTTAAGGGGAAACTATTATGCTATGTCTAATAAAGAAAGGGATGCATTTCTCGACTGTATTCTATCCCATCTTATCACTCTTTCTTTAAAAAAAATAAAGAAAGAACTTCGTACCTTTTGAGGGTTTAGGTGGCTTTTTTGGAAAAATGAAAGGAAAGCGAAGAGTAAAAACTGATTCTTAAAACCGGTGGATTGATTCTTTAAAGCGAAAATTTTAACATGGAAATAATACATTTGTTTTTGATTTTGCGATATTGATTCTTATAAACGGTTGATTCTTATAACCAATGATCACTATAAGCGGTGGTTACTGTATTTGAAAAACGAGTAACTCTCACTGCCGGCATAGTTTACTACCTCAAATTTTGAAGTGAAGGATTCGATTATCATTCTAAAGAAGGCAATTATAATGGTCCCTTACCATGGCTAGAATTTATGATAAGGGACCTCTAGGAATCATATAAGAATATTCTTCGGGGGAAATATATTAGAATCGTAGGGGAAAATACAAATCATTTAAATCGAAAAAATAATGAGCAACATATTTTGTTGAAGGTCCTCCAAAGTAGGGGGAATATGTGAAGAATGGAATTCTGAAAAGGAGATTTTCTCACACCGCTTAGATATGTCAATTATCAGTTTCTAAGTTAGGAGATCTAGGTTCGAACCAAACCATTATAAAAAGCTAAACATGTAAATGATATTGGATCAACATTTTCAAATTATTCTGATTTAGTGAAAAGTAAAAGGTCAATAAATTAGCCTAGACTCGACTAGTTCGCATGCGAGAAAGTCAAAATTTTCAATTCCTCGTTTGTGTTTAAAACAATGTTAATAATACGAGATAAAATTTTGGTTTATTTTAATCGTGCGATAGTAACTTAAGTTTCCGATTATCTTTCTCTATACGCCCACAAAAGGAAGTAACAATACCTTCATGTACCTCTTACTAATAAACTATTACGAGAGAAAAGAACGTTAACTATTCCTTACATTTTTTAGACAAAAGTTTGATTCTATCTAAATTCTTTTCCATCTGTACGTGATTGGTTCAACGTCTGATAAAAGCAGGTGCGACTTCTCTCTTTGACTTCAATGGATAAATTAGATTTAAACCCCATCTTTTGGCAATAAAAACAATAAAACGTCTAGGAAGCATTGATGCGGCACGCGTCACTATAATACGATTACTTTGGTTGGAAATAAGGGAATTTAATTAAATTAGAATAAGATTTAATGGTCCTTGGCGAAACAAAGTAGGAAATAAAGTAATTATTTTAGAGCGCTAGTAATTATAATTGTTTATTATAATTTTTAAAATGGAAGATTCTTCAGTTCTTAAATATAAATATTATAAAGCTCTGTAATTGTTATGTGGAAATATTTTAACTGTAACTATTACTTTTCCAAGTTTATGAATTTTTGCTAGTATTTCTCTCAATTATTTTCCTTCTTTTAAACTTTCCTCAATATCATTTGTACAGTACCAGTGTGAAGTAATAAAGCTTTCGTACTTGCCATCCTATTTCAAGTTTTAGGGACTTGAAGGGTATTGCTTAAATGGAACTTTTGCAAACGTGGCTGACTGGGACTTTAGTCGCGCCACTGGAGAATATGACATTCTTGAAACGTATATTTCCAATCATAAATTGTTGCTGATAGAAAATATGCGTAAAAATGACGCCATTTTCGAGAGGCGTATTTTTCACATGGTCTGCAGCTATATATATATATATATATATATATATATATATACAAAATTATGTGTGCGTGTATGTATGTATGGATTAAGAAGAGCAAGTAATTCAGTAATACTTGATGGCACATAATCCTTATTTTTAACAGGATGATCTATTTTACCGTTGAAGTTAGAAAAACAACACAAAACAGAACTAGCGTTATATTTAAATATAAAGAAACAAGAAAAAGAAAATTCATAGAAAATATTCTGCGATAAAACTGAAGATTTTCATAATTTTGGAAATTTGACTTTATAAATGTTTGCCTTTTATCTTCAAGCTTAATGTGATTATTTTCAGATGACATGAAATTCCTGTAAAATTCTAAAAACAACCTATTGGTTTTTCTTATTCTTAGGTTATTATCACGGATTGGCTATTTTGAAGTCGGTAGCTCTTTAAATACCAGCACAGGAGGAGAGTCCATATTACTCAGATTTTATTCAAAATGGAATGAAGTAAGTGTCAAAAAAATATTTGAAACACATTCTACAAATACCGTTAACCCATGCAGAGCTTGGCATCTCCGTTGTAGCCAGCTGCCATGCACTGAGATTTCTTCCGTAATTTTTACCGGAGACTAATGATTTCTAGTCAATTTAGGGAAATTTCACTTTTTGAATTTTTTTTGTCTCATTCAAACTTATCGTGAAGCTGATGAGCCCATAAAGATTATGAAAGCTAGATCCATAGGCGATAGAAATCCCTGAGGTTTTATAATTGGCCTTTTACTGATAAAAACTATAGAAACTTCTAAAATACTCTTAATTATCCTTTAATAGAAATAAGAAGAAACTTACCAATTTTATGCAAACTACAAAAACATGAAAATGTTTGCTGTTTTCTTAAAGTTGAGAGAAAAGAAAAAAAGAAGTATATAGTTGATCACTTTTATTACAGGCCATAAACCTCCAAGGCAATTTCAAAGTGAATGCAATTAAACCACGTTTAAATCTATATTTTTTCGCTCAACCGTATTAAACAAAGACAGGTAACCGGTATAAATATTTATAAAAAGCACGCACACTTTGAAAAATACAATTAATTTAAGTTATATCAACTTCAAATAAAAATTTGCATTGGGATGTCCTCTGCTTCAAAGATCAACAGTATTTAAAGTAATCGGTATAAAGTTCCCCGTGGTGGCTAACGGTAACTTCTGTGTTCGTTTTGAATTTTAAATCTCCACAAAAATATCTAATTGAATATCCTTACCTCTCAGGTACTACTAAACTCTAATCTTCCGAAATTTTTCTGAATTACCAACAATTATCAACACCACTAGATACTTTCCCAGCAGAAAGAGAGAAGAATCTGTCGATGTGTTTCCATCTGACATTTCCTCTTCCGAAAATCATGTCAGCTGCACCTGTTCGATCTATTTTACCAATCGAGAATGCTGTTTTCCTTTTATTCCAGAGTTACGACTCCCGGGTGAAGTGTATGTCAGTTGGATAAAAAAGTAAAGGGAGCGATTATGAAAGGAATCGATGAGAAGAAGAAAATATTGATTTTGCTTCGACTTACTTTTGATCTAGCAACATGACAGCGATAACACTGAAATTCAGATACTCGATTTTTCTTAATCCAGTGTTTTCTTTATCCCTCATTAAATCTCTTGTGACTTTGGTCAAGTAAGTAAACTTTGTTGAAGCTAAATGTGCGTGTATTTTCCTTTCACTAAAGGAGACAGACTTTAGTATTCAACTTATTGTGCATTAAATTTAACGAAACTAGGTGGTACCCTTCAAAACATGACGGCTGGATAGTATATAAATGTACTAATACACAAATTTTACTCAACAGGTCATTGCCAAATGTTGAAAATCATAATATTAAGAATAGAGAAATGCACTTCAAAAAATTACTATTGAATCCAAAAGAGAGAAATATGGTTTTCAGCAACGCGAAAAAAAAATTTCCTTCAGGTTTAGTTCTATATCTCCCAAACATAACTAAAAATAAAAATGGCAGAGAGCTAGAGAGATTCCTCGCAGTAAACAAATTAACGTGTTTATGCGGCCTCGTATTAGTAAGTAGATAAAGCCAGATTTAAACATTCCTGAGCATGCGAAGAAACAAATTAGTGTGTTTATGCAGCCTCGTGCTGAGTGATTAACTAAAGCCAGATTTAAACATTCACTGAGCATGCGCAGAAAGCAATTTTTAACTGTAAATTATCACTAATAAATAGAAATTGCGGTTACAAAAACCAAATTTGACACATCTATAGATTAAAATATTTCGTTTAAGACCAAGATGAAGTAAATTGATGTAGTAGTTTTCTCTCACGGACTGCCCAAAATATCGGCTTATCAACTTAAATATATAGATGAGAAACGACCCCTATCTCCTATTAGTTGTCTGTTCGTGTATTGTTGTGTATGAAATTGCTTGTAAAATACCTGCTTAGCAGAGATGTGCGTTTTCTGAGGACTTTTTATACGAGGAATCTCTAAGGCGTTATTTGTCTGATTCTGTAGATGCTTGGAAAAATCTTGTTGTTGTTGTTTCTAATGCCCCCTAGTCGGAGGTATTCCAGACGAGGTCCATATAGGACATCGGGCTGAAGGGTGCAGCCCCATAGGCGTAGTGTTGAGGGGGGGCACGTGGCCCCCCAACTTAACTTAAAAAAAATTAAAACGTTAATAGAAGTTCAGTTAAAATCGGAAAATTGTAGAAAACTTTTAAGTAAGTTGGTTTTTTCCCGCTTTTTCAAACTGTGAAACTTAAGATTCCGATTATGTCTTTAGCCTTAACATAGTTTTTAACAATGATAAGAACCATAACAAAAATTCAATGCTATATATTTTCTCATTTTATTTAGATTATATTTATTTTTCTCATTGTATAACTTTTGAATACTACTCAAACATCAATTCTATTGTTATTTAATTTAGGTGGCCCATATGGTGGCCCATTTAGGTGGTCATATAGGTGGCCCAGCTCCGCCCTCTTTGAATCGGTCCCGTAATTTTGAACCGAGTCAAGTGATGAGACCAGAAACACTTGACCCCGCACCTCCAGAGGTAAATTTGAGAACTTGGAGGACATTGCAAGCATGACAGATTTTTCGTGCACCAGCCGCCGTTAGTGTACACGGCAGTGGATTTGCCAGTGACCGGCATCGAACCAGGGACGTTCAGATTACTGACTCGCTGCCTTTGCCAACCGAGCCACTGCGCCCTTACCTTCTTAGGTCAAGGAGTGAGAATAATGCAGTTTTTATGAGATCACTTTACAACACGTGTACGAGGTTCAGAAAATAATTTTGAACTGTGAGTCACATTCAAAATATATCTAAAGATCCTCTATGGATTTGTAGGAAAAGACAAATAATTCTGTTTTCAAATATGATCTCTGTCACTTGGAAATGATATGGCTGAACATTAATCTAAGTGAGGAAAAATTTCATGCTACGATTTTATAGTAATCGATATGATCTGTGGTAATCTGATAGCAAGTCAATGGAATGTGTGATCGATGATGTCTGGGGTTATCGTTTGAGGTATAAAATACCAGATTCTATTATATGAAATTTTGAGGGAAACTAAATCGCATAATTCTAGGGACATTTTTATAGATGAAGATAGTAAATATGTTGTCCAATGAATAAAGCATTACTTTTTGCGGCTAGAACATACTGGAATGCCTGGCAAAATATTCAGTTTTTAAGAATATTTTAATCCAAAGACATCAAAGAAAGTAAAATTTAAACCTCTTTCTGCTAAAAAGAATATTGATACTTTTATTTTACGTAGGATTTTTTACAATTCAATGGTCTGAGTCCAGGCTATTTGCACATGAAAGGAAAGCTTTTGTTGAATGGTTTCCTATGAAAATATTTGCGATATTTAAAGGTAAATATAAGATTCGAAACTTTATCTAACTGCACCTTAAACACGACTTCCTTGGGAATATCCAAAATATTGAGAAACAGACTACGTGTAAAAACTCTTCGCCTTTCACTGCTAAGTATACTGACAGTACTTCCAACTACTTTATAATCAAACTTGTTGTAGGATTCCTTTTTCTGGATAGTAGCAAGTATGTCACACACACGTTAACAAAGGCTTTGCAAGTACTTCACTTCACTTTAATAATTTACGACTAACAGAAAATTAGCATCTAATTATTTCGAGTATGATAATGGTTAATAATTGTCGTGTCAACCCCTCTGTCTTGTCCCCTCTACTTTCCTCTCATGGTGCATATACATTGGTGCAGAGTTCTCTGCCTGTGCCTTGGGGAATCCAGTGATTTATGTTCACTCTGTACTCTGTACTATGCGTGGATCGCCTCTGGCGGTCCATCAAAGAAAGGGTGGGGGGTCAGCGGGTCAAATGGTGTCGAGCGGGGTCGGGGGAGACACCAGATCAAAGAGCGGGAATGGGGGTGGTTCTAAATACCGTGTCTAATGTTACCGTGACTAATGTGATGACAGGAGTCGGGGATCTGCAGGCAGAGAACTCTGCACCAATCTATATGCGCTATCAAGGAGGCAGGGGGAGTAGGGCGATGACCCAGTCTCGATAAGGGATTCGAGGTAGTGGGGAGGGGGGGGCTCTAAGAGGAGGCCCCGTGCAGAAGGCAAGGGAGGTTAGATGCTGCTTGTTGCCCACGCGAGCAAGGCATGCGGTGTTTTAAGTCAGTCTGCTTGCTGGTGTTCGCTCGAGGGAGCGGGTAGCGTGCGTGGGAGTATGACTCCGAAGACGCACTAGGTTTTTGTTCGATAGCAGTCAGAGTCAGATGACTGAGGTAGTCTAGTTAATTGTAAATATAATATTGTAAAATAATTACAAGATAAAAATAACTTTTTATATACCAAGTTTTTAAATTTTCTGTTGAATCATATAAACTTGACAATTCTATGTATTAACAAATGCTTTTTTTAAAATTTTTTTGATGAATTATCCGATCAACTTGAAAGAAAATGAAGTTAATTGGAAGTTAACTTGCGTTTAACTTTTCGTTCCCGTCCCGGCCACTAGATGGCTGCACCAGTCTACAAAACAAAATTAACTGAAAATAACTGAAAAGTAATTTAATTCTGCTTAAAGATGGCTAAAAGTATTAAAATAATGCATTCTCATCGTGTTCTGAGCTATTCTAAAAGTTTCAAATGTCTAGCTAGTCGGGAAGTTAGTTAAAAATCAATTGCAAGATTTGTACGGGGAAAACACACAACAAACAACAAACAAACAAGAAAGCGAGTTAATAAAAACATGGTAATAAGTTTTGTAGATAGCTGTGTGTAGTGATTGTGCTTGTGAGAGAAAATAAAATCTTTTGGTGATTCACTGGTGTGGTGCTGACCTTTGTGTTGTGATTATGTGTTAGCGGAAAAAAGTATTGTGAATATTTACTCGTATGGTGCTAATTCTACTACCGTTAACGTCCTGAACAATCGAACCATAGAAGTGAGGTTCACAATAATCATTCTCGATTCGAGCAGTTTCAGAAAGTGAATTTGGCGAAATATATTTTCCCGTGCGCCAGGCGCTTATCGTGAAGACATTCAGCCATATATGCATAGTTGCATATATGGGTTGTTGTCTACCTTATTATGGAAGTATCGATTAGGTGAGCCAGTGTTTCTCTCACAAAGGCAAAAAAGGGGTAACATCCTTGCCTTGGTCGGAATTCGAACCCAGGCCCATGCTTTTGTAGTTTGTGTCTCTAACCCCCATACAATGCGGGCAGCCAGTTTGACAGAATAAAGAAAAGGGTAAAGACTAAAATTTAAGCTTGAAATTTTAGTGCCTCATCCACGCACATTACAATCGTCTAACCGAAAAAACGTAAGAACGACGTGTTACCGACGAATCTCTGGTAAATCTGTTGTTGTTGTTGCTTCTAAACCCCCCTGGATGGAATTTTTCGCAGACCAGATCCATATACGCTAGCGGGCTGAGGGGTGTGGCTCCGGTTTAGATTGGCACCACAAGGGTCGGAGTCCGATTTAGCCAGATGCCGCCTTAATTTTGACCGAGCATCCTCTCAGGGGTGGCATTTGGGGGGTCGTACTCTCTCCCACCGTCTTTGACCTCGTAGAGGGACTTTCCGGTCTACGGATTTAACATGCCCATAGCCGGCCAAGACACAGATGTATCTAATGGTGCTAGTCGGGATTCGATCAGAGCCCCCTCAGCACTGAAAGCCGACGCGCTACTACTAGGTTACCTCGAGCCCTTTTGGTAAATCTAAAATATATAAAAGAGTAATAAATATATTTTTGATAAGCAATCGCTGGAAATGCAAGGGAACTTCCTAATTCTCACTCTAAAGTAGATAAAGATTTTTTTTCTCCCAACCATTTACGTTGTTGTTGTTGTTGTTGTTGTTGTTGTTGTTGTTGTTGTTGTTGTTAGTAATCCCAGATTGTCTAGCAAGGCTAGGCAGTTTCCATGAAACCAAAAATTTCTAAAAAGTCTAAAAACAGTAGAGTGTCCCGAAGCATCTCGTCCTTTGTAAAACCCAAACAAGCCAAAAGATGAGCAGCGAAGGCCATGTCGGCAAAGCACCAGTGAGCCACCGGGAAGATCTTCTGACCCTGCCGAAAAGTGTGTGCTCTAATATGGCCACTCATGAAGCGCGAGAAGGCTGTTTGATATTTTCTAGGCTTGAGCTGGAAAGACCCACCCGGACTTCTTCCAAAGTGCCAAAGGTGGTAGGGAGGAGTTCTCCCAAGATGGTTTTAGTTTTGTCTTCTTAAGGGAGTAAATCTCGCTAAAACGAAGGGCCCCACAAGGGCTCATTCGCTCCTCAGAAGCAGCATTTACGTACATTCTTTTGTCCTAAGCAAATGAGGCAGAAAATCCACTCACCAGCTGATCCCGAGTCAAGATGAAATCCTCATCGTCCGATTTATTGCACGAACCGTACGTCTCTCGACTCCTGTCCGCTGGATTAAGTTCATATTTCTCGCCTCGGTTCTTTCCAAAGTGTGGCATTCTTTTACAGTTTCAGTCTGTTGAGCTTAACACAAGAGCAAATCTAAAATTAAGAGCAAAGAATTGTTTTTTAATCCATCAACAAACATACAAAGACAAAGAAGTCATCAAAAAAATCGAGTATGAATCTTCCGTACGATAGAACAAAATAATATCTAATTGAAGCAATTTATCTGATTTTATTCCTTCCTGAAAAGAAAATCAAAATTGTTCCGATAGGTATCAGAAGAAATCACTGTAAAGCCCTTTTATAATAATAACTAGAAGTTAACCCGTCATTTTGACGTCATAATACTAATGATGACGTCATAATTGAAAAAGTATATGAAAGTTAAAAAATATCCCGAATTATCTAACAATATTGCATTTAATCCACACCTTGTAAAAGCAAACCCTTTCATTATTTTTTATTTATTTAGTTTTTCATGCGATTGGAGTAGTAGACTGCCATCCAACATGTCATTTTGACGTCATAATACTAATAATGACGTCATAATGAAAAAGTATATGAAAGTTAAAAAATATCCCGAATTATCTAACAATATTGCATTTAATCCACACCTTGTAAAAGCAAACCCTTTCATTATATTTTATTTATTTAGTTTTTCATGCGATTGGAGTAGTAGACTGCCATCCAGTTTTTTACAGCTCACTAC
>OU015491.1:83660122-83662622 GCA_907164885.2 Dolomedes plantarius | reverse complement strand
TATATATATATATATATATATATATATATATATATATATATATATATATAAATATGTATATATATATATATATATATATATATATATATATATATATATATATATATATATATATATATACACTGAAGTGCCACTGAATTAGGGATACCTACCTAGTAAGGAGTTGGGCCTCCTCTGGCCTTGATAACGGCTGCCACACGACGAGGCATAGATTCAACAAGTTTCTAGAAACATTCCACGGGAATGGCTTGCCAAATATTGGCTAAAGCTGTCCATAATTCAGTAAGGTTCTTTGGTGCTGTGTGATGGCCTTTCACGCCTTGTTCCAAAACATCTCAAAGATGATCAATAGGATTTAAGTCTGGGCTTCTAGGTGGCCAATCCATCTCAGAGAAGTCAGAGGAATGCTCATCCAACCAACCAGTAGCCAACCGAGACTTGTGAGAGGTACAGTTGTCTTGCTGGAAAACTCCATTACCGTGCGGATAACAGAACAGCATAAACGGATGGAGGTGATCACCCAGCAACTCTACGTACCGAATTGCATTGAGGGAGGTTGGTACACGTACCAAAGATTCCAAACTGTGCCATGAAAAAGCACCCCAGACCATGATTGAGCCACCATGCCCTTGTACAGTTCCAGCCAGGCATGCAGGATCCATGGCTTCATGAGCCTGATGCCATATATGCAGTTACCACAGCGCCGTCACTTGCGCATACATGATGCGCAGCGCTACACAATTTGCATAGGCTTTGCTATCCCTAATTCAGTGGCACTTTAGTGTATATATATACATGTATATATAAATATGTATATATAAATATATATATATATATATATATATATATATATATATATATATATATATATATATATATATATATATATATATATATATATATATATATATATATATATATATATATATATATATATATATATATATATATATATATATTGTTAAGTTGAATAAATGAATTCATATTAAATACGCACTTAAAAAAACAACATGTTTTCTCTTGAAAAGTACGAAAAATCCATGCTATGGTTTCCGTGTGAAAACCCTGAGCTCTGTGAGCGCGCCATCTATTGGCGGCGACCAAGTGTGAGACATATTTTTAACACTGAGTTACTACTCCTTCTGTAGCTTCATGGTACTTACACTACACCAACCAGACAATCAAACTGTCAAGCTTCAAGGTCTTGGAACAATCGGACAAACTTTCTACTCCCTCAAAGAGCTTTTAAATATAACGATACAAAAAATGAAGTTTGAAATACAGCAAACTACTAGGTGGTTTAGGAAAAGCATAGAAGATATATTCATAAAATGCTATACTATTTTAATTGAAGTGAATGTTATAAAATAAGTATAATAACCTAAAATGTGTCAGACTTACAGAGGATCATTAGTGAAACACCTTTCCATGACATAAAAACGGCAGGTGGAGTATATCAGACATCAGAATTACATAATACAAAAAGACTCCAGAGATGTTTACATTACATCCTTAAGCGACAGCGTTACTCGTATCAAAAGATTTTAACCAATCAGGGAGCTCAACACGATGAATTAAGATGGTGTTGAGCTCCTTTATTAGGTCACAGATTTTTGGTCCGAAAAACGCTGAAGCTGACGTATAGAATGTCACCAGCCACTAAGAGTACATTTATCTGGTGTTGCAGTTAATTTTTTTTATTTCTTTAGTTTAAAATTTTTTTTTTTTTTTTTTTTGGCATTCACTGGTTCTTGCTTTAAATTGAATGAACTACTATTAGAATTCCATATTCCGTATTTTGGGGGAAATCATATCATGGATTTCTCATCATCTTCTCACATGAATCAGTATAATGAATATAGTAATTTAATAATGCTAAAAATGGATTTTTATTCACCGTTCAGAATAATTAAAGAGTTTCAAGGCTCCCAAAGTGCAGAATATTTATAAAAAATGAACTATTATAAGCAAAGTCACGCATTTCATTTTATGAGAATTTTATTCCCCGTGAACGTGACTATCACTAGAGAGTGAAAGTTTGCTCCCATTAAACTAATAAAAGATAAAATGAGACAGGTGTCACGTTACGCGCATGCTGCTAGTTCACATTCTAGGACAAATGGACGTGACTGGTGTAGGATGCGTCATTTTTTCCCTCCAGAATAAATATCCTATATATGAAAGGTCTCAGAATACGCCATGAGTAAAAATAAATCAACACCATTTGAATATCATTAGAAAAGTAATGCACCATGCCCTTTAGATTCAAAAAACCCAATTCTATATGAGGACTGAGCGCCCGATTTAAATAGATCATAGTAGGTGCTTGCTCAGCGAGGGTTTTGGCATAAAAGGAATGCAATCCGCATATTTTCAGGAGTACAAATATCTAAGGCAATAGGAGATACAGGTTTTGTCTGAAAAGTCTTTGGTAGCTTTCTGAACTTAGCTCAGGGGAGTTAAGAACGGTTTCTCTACTGGGGCTAAGCACAGCCAGGCC